>JABUQX010034510.1:10000-12534 GCA_015478945.1 Trachelipus rathkii | reverse complement strand
CAATATATATATGAATATCCACCTATGTATTCATATAAATATATATACCGGTATATATATATATATATATATATATATATAATCGTTTCTTTAATTATCTACAAGGTCTAACCTTTAATTTAAGTCAATACAAAGGAAATGTTTTATCTTTGACATTGTGCTCTAATTGGAACACTTTTGTTATAATTATAGTGGGTAGTAGTAGGTAGTAGTAGTAGTAGTAAATCTTTATTATTGTAGTGGTAGTAGCTGTGGTGGTTGTTGTAGAAGTTGAAGTGGTA
Organism: Trachelipus rathkii; assembly: GCA_015478945.1. Classification (NCBI taxonomy): domain Eukaryota; kingdom Metazoa; phylum Arthropoda; class Malacostraca; order Isopoda; family Trachelipodidae; genus Trachelipus; species Trachelipus rathkii. Next base: position 12,253 of record JABUQX010034510.1, on the reverse strand, counting down.
GTAGTAGTAATTGTAGTAGTAGTTCTAGTAGTATTGTTGTAGTACTAATTGAAATTGTTGAAGCACCTGTAGTAGTAGATATATAGTTCTTCCTGCAGTAGTAGTAGTTGTTGTTTTGTTGTAGTTATCGTAATAGTTGCTGTTATTACTGAAGCATCATTCTCATTATTATTGTTTCAGTATATAACAAATTACACTGATCTCTCTGCTAACATCTTTAGCCAAATACCTCCTCCTCCTCTTCCTCGTCCTCGTCCTCCTCCTCCTCCTCCTCCTTTGAGAAGACCTCCTGTAACACTTCTTTCCATCCAGTCTCACCACTTCTCTGCTCAGGTGTTTGACCACATAACAAACTGCTGTGCTCAATCCATCGAGTTCGCAACAAACTTCCTTCCTTTTATTTTGTATACTTCTTTCGTTTACATACTTCAAAATTATTAAATTGCCTGCTATAACAATGACAATAGTCTTATTTAATATTTGTCGTATAGTAGTAGTAGTAGTAGTAGTAGTAGTAGTAGTAGTAGTAGTAGTAGTAGTAGTAGTCAATCAATTTTAGTTTGACTGGGGCAGTCTCGAAAGGCCCATGTGGGTTTTAACTATCTCTATGTTTTCTATATTCCGATGTTCCTATGTTAATGCTGGTCATTAATATTAGATAATGGTTTTGCTTATTCCAATCTCTAATGGGTATCGTGTAATCCTCTGAACCCTTTCACTAGTGATATATATATATATATATAATATATTTATGTATACCTCTAAATATATATCTATATATATATATATCTATATCTCTATATATATATATATATATATATATATATATGTATATATCTCTAACATAACTTATATATATATATATATATATATATATATATATATATATATATATATATATATATATATATATATATATAATATATATATATATATATATATATATATATATATATATATATATATATATATATATATATATATATATATATAATTTTTTTATTTATATATACTATCATATATATATATATATATATATATATATATAATTTCCTCAGGTTACCTCCAAAAATAATTTCTGCTCAGTCTCCCAAAAAAAAAAAAAAAAAAATTCTCGGCCTAAGCCATTTATATTTTTGTTCTTGCACAAGATACACCCAAAAAAATCTTCTTTTCCGGCTCCGAACAAAAAAAAATGTCCACTGGCACCACAGTCCTTCCAAAGTTTGGCCCTACTCCGAAACATTCTTGAAATACGGTATTAAGAACCATTATTCTCCTCACATGGACGAAATTACCTACCCCCAAAACAAATACTTTAAAAAAATTCAACGTTCAGTTAACGTTTTGTTGCTATAATAATAATAATAATAATAATAATAATAATAATAATAATAATAATAATAATAATAATAATAATAATAATAATAATAATAATAATAATAATAATAATGAAGAAGAAGAAGGAAAAGAAGAAGAATAAAAAGAAGAAGAAGAATAAAAAAGAGAAAGAAGAAGAAAAAGAAGAAAGAAGAAAAAAAAGAAGAAGAAGAAGAAAAAAAAGAAGAAGAAGAATAATAAAAAGAAGAAGAAGAATAATAAGAAGAAAAATAATAAAAAGAAGAAAAATAATAAAAAGAAGAATAATAATAAAAAGAAGAATAATAATAAAAAGAAGAATAATAATAAAAAGAAGAATAATAATAAAAAGAAGAATAATAATAAAAAGAAGAAGAAGAAGAAGAAGAAGAAGAAGAAGAAGAAGAAGAAGAAGAAGAAGAAGAAGAATTCCTCGCCAAATCCAGAAAATATGTCTTAAAAAGGTATCATGAAAGTCCGCCAGATGTTTCCATAAAAACCAAAATTTAATATTTCAAAGTGTCACTTAATTCAGCTAAGGTTTATTAGATAAGAAGCGAAGTGCTTCGAAAATGTGAATATGACGTTGCTTCCTTTTCATGACGTAAAATTGATAAGTATTTCAACTCAAAATTTTGAAAGGTACTAACTTTAATGTTCCCAATTTAGTGATTTTCGCACTAAACCAACCAGTGCTTTTCTTTAATTAATTTATTATCAAAATGTACACAAAATGCGTTATTTTCATGCTTTTATTAGTTAAGACATAGTATACATAAAAAGTAGCACCATTGGAGCAGTTACAAATAAAATATTACTAAAAGAGATACTTATATAATTAATTATTATTAGTGTAAATATATTATCCACATACAAACCCTCTAAATATTCAGG
>JABUQX010034510.1:0-2500 GCA_015478945.1 Trachelipus rathkii | reverse complement strand
CACTTTCTCTTAGTTCCCATTCGAGATATAAATTTTGTACCGACTGAACCTACGAATCTCGGTATCATCGCTTACACAAATTGACAGGGCACTTCGTGGCGAAGTAACTGCCGGGCCGGAGTGGCGTTTGAAAACTTAACTCGCATAGTGCTGCTTGTATACGGAATGGAGCTCAAATATAATGATATTTTTTAGTAATTGAGAGAAAGAGAGAGACAGGGCATAAATTGATACTTGAAGTACGAAAAGGAAGGAGAGAACGAAGAGAGCAGAGAAGACTGAGAGACGAGAGAGAGAGAGAGACAGAGAGACGAGTGAGAGAGAGAAGAGAGAGAGCACACACACACACACACACACACCACAACACACACACATACATGATATTACTTCGCTACTAACTGCTACTATACCAGTGTTATAATTACCACACTCCATCAGCTCTTTTCACCTTAAAAACTTCTCCATCTGATGCTGTGATCTTAAGTTACTTCAAGTGAGAACCAACAACGAAAACAACTACGATCCACCCATCTCGCGAGTCCACATGCACACGATATGCACAACGAGTTATGCAATTGAAAATATTTACATGTTTTAATGCGAGTATGCATCGTTCGAGCATACGGAATGCATATTAATGCAGTATTGCAATAATTGCAATATTGCTTTAATGGTTATGGCTTTAAATAAATCAAATATTTTATTATTGTCAAATGGGGTACTTATTTATTAAAAAGTTTCAATTAATTACAATGACAATATTTTAACAATTCACTACATTAATCGTTGCATTATAAATATCCTGTTCGGCTTCATTTAATTAAGCTCGGTACGAAATAGTGCAATCTTATTCTGTACTATCCTCTTCTAAGGGGATATTATTAAAAACATTTATTTAATTATTATTAGTTATTTATTATTATTATTATTATTATTATTATTATTATTTTTATTATATATTATTATTATTATATAATCATTGTTTATATTAATGTTATTATTATTATTTATAGTTGGGAAAAGCGTTCGTTCGTAAATAGAAAATCAAATTGATTATTATATTACTCTACAGCATAGCGTAAAGCATACGTTTTGCTTACTTGGCGATTGGAAGATGAAGCCCTAGTCATTAACATCCAATCGATGTGGTTTGGACTAGAGAACTATAAACTCTCCATGTGATGTGAGTGGACCGGCAGCCCTATATCTCAATTACCCGCTACAATGTGTTGTGCCGGAGAATTATTATGATACCCTTGTGAGTCTAAACTCGTTTCAAACTATAGTCGTTTAGCTGTCGAGATGTGGGAAGTTCCCTACTCCATACTCACAAGGAGTCCCACTTCCAAGTAAGAGCAGTTTTATGATTCCGTTTAAATAGTACACTCTGTACACTATCATTCATGGGAAGTATAAAGATATCAGGGATGTAGAGTGATTATCTGTATATAAAAGAAACATAGATGAACTGAAGTGTTTTTTACACGTGTGTTAAGTAATTCATCATGTTTACACACCAAGCGTGTTTCTGAAGCGAAAGAATTCTGTGCTTATGTATCATTATAGAGTGAATGGTTGCTGAGATACTTTAAACCTAAGGCCGGTACTAAACTACTCGAATACCATTTATTTATTCGCAGCCAGGAGGCAAGGAAGCAAGACAAACAGATTACTCTAAACTTCTCTAAACAATGCAGACACAATAGGTAGGAGTTGAACTATGGGGCAGCAGAAGAAACGCTAAGTTTTTGAACGAACCTGCATGGATTCTACAATATCAGGAATACAGCAGATGAAGTATATGTCAAGAGGTAGGCGAGAGTGAGTAAGATATGAGAGAGTGAGGGTATCTAAAACTAGTTTGCCCAGTGTCATTTATGACTTTTTACGAGGAATTAAATACGGACAATCACGAAAATGCTGATAATGGTGATTCAGTTATATATTATAAGCGTTCAAAACATTTACAATAATGCCAGCAAGAAGATAATGGATCTAATTACAAACGTTGGGGGCGGAAAGGGCAATCTATGCTGCCCGATCCGGGCCAAACATACTATGATATTGAGAAGGGGCTTTCCATATGTGCTTTCGGCTGATCGATGAGAACACGTGTACATGATAGACAACGATAATAAGAATACTGAGAACAATTATTTGTAAAGATTTACAGGAGTTAGATTTATGAATTGAATGGGAAGTTATTATGAATTGTGAATGTTCTTTGACAGTTTATCACCTTATGAGAATATTTTAATAATATTTTTTTCAAAAAGTAAGTTACAAATATTTAATATTTTGTGAACGATAGATGTTTTAAAAACCTACAAAATACACTAAGCCACACTTATAGAACCCACAAACACCCCCCCACCGCCCCCCCCCCCGCACCCCCGCACACATGCCACCCCGACACCCGCCAAAGTGCTAATGTTAGTAACTGGTTTTTAAATGAAGTCGGTGCTTAACACCTTCATAGTAACTTCGTATTATCTCCTCT
>JABUQX010034509.1:12500-47629 GCA_015478945.1 Trachelipus rathkii | reverse complement strand
GGTGATAGCATAGTATATATATATATATATATATAGTAATATATAATAATATATATAATAATATATACTATATTATATATGATATATAATATATTATATAATTATATATATAGATATATAATATCATATATATATAATATATTATATATATATATATATTTACTTTCCCTGATTTTAGATTAAAACATTTACCACTATTCTGCTTGCACCAATAAAATTAATTTTTGCCGAAGATATTAAAATATACCATATTCTCTTAAATATTTGATTTTAAACAGGAAATAGATCTCCGTTTTACCGAAATTTAGGTTCAAATCAAAAATTTTATAAAATTATATATATATATATTAAATATATATATTTGATACTAATATATATATATATATATATATATATATACTATAATATAATATATAGTATATATATATATACTATATAATATTTATTATATATATATATATATATATATCAATCATCATCATCCATCATCATCATACGAGTGTGCGAGTGTATCACCATGATTAATCATTCATCATCATTCATCATCATTCATTCCTTTCATCATTCACATCATCATCATTCACTCAATCTTCAATCATCATTCATCATCATCATCATCAATCATCAGTTCATTCATCATCACATCTTTATCAATTCCATATCCACCTTCCTTCTTCCCCAAGACGTGCGGCGTATAGGTTGCGTGCACTACACCGGAAACAGAAAAGTTGTCCGAAGATATGACAAAGTCGAAAAAGAAAGCCCAGGCCTTACCGCTCCTACCGCGGACCCTCACTATGGCATCTCCGTCAATGTGGGGTTCATCCTTGGCCCAGTTGGGCCTACAACCATTACCCCCTCACAAAACCCCACATTCTACCCTATTATGCACCATTTCTAACTTGTTTTTAGTTAAAACTCACATTATTCTCCTCCAGCATTCCTTTACTGACTCAATTCCAAAACCTATTTCTTCTGTCTCCCGTCCCGGGTTGATTCACAAAACCATGTCACCACCCTATATATCGGATCCGCTTAACAACCGACCAATTCATCCACCTTTCCACATAGACCAACACCCATCTCAAACTCACTTTCAGTTAATTCTATCATGTATCCCGATCACCACCACACAACTCTCTAAAGTTTTATTCCGCCTTGGTCATCATGATTTTCTCATCATCGTGATACGGTTTCCCTTACGAATCCGCCACTCTAACACATTTGAACTTTAGATCATCATACTTCTTTATTCCAGACCATATAGTCTCACTACTATACATTAACACACGGAACAACATACCCCTCATGTAAAATTCCTAGCACACTCAAAACTCTAGTCCCTTACATCCACCAACGATTTAATTTGCACCAGCCACCTTCCTCGTTCACTTCACAACTTTCCTACTTCATCCGTTTCACCATATATTATTGTATATTATATAGTATATACTATATAACATAATAGAGATTATTATATATTTATTATATATTATCACAGACTACATTATATACTATACTATATCACATATATATATATATATATTAATATATATAATTTCAATGTTTTAATACAACTTAATAATAAATAAAAATATATTATCAATTTATTATTCAAATTTATATATATCTATATATATATATATTCTTAATATATAGATATATAATATATATATATTATATATAATATATATATAATATAATATATATATATATAATATATATATATATATATATATATGATATATATAATATATATTATATATAATATTTATTTATTTATTATATTTGTTTAAGTATTTTTTATTTTTAATTACGAAATAATATCAATAAATAATTAAACAAATTCTCTACACGAGGGCGGCCATATTATCAAGTATCAGAAAATCATAAAGTACTGCAAGAAAGTATCGAAAGAGTACGATGGAACTATTTGACCTACGTAGAGGCTGAGAAGAGAACACTCAGCAAATTAGATATTAATGGATGTGTGCACTTAGTAAATAATAAACGGAAAGTAGTATGAAATTTTAATTAGGAAAGGTTGGATGGGTGCTTGGATTCATGGTTTTTTTTAGGGGGGCTTCTCGGTTTCCCTTTCTTAACCCTCTCCCCCTCCCCTCTTTTCATCATTCGAATTGATAAAAAAGTTTTTGGTATTTGCGCGGACGCACGCGGCGGCGGCGGCGAAGAAGTGTTCTTCCCTCTCCCATTCATCCGTGCCTTCTTCGGTGTGGCTCGTTTGTTCTTGCATTCATTCATTCAATGGCGGCAGCGGTGAAAGAGAACGAACGCGCGAATTCCCTGTTATTATTGGTAGTAGTGGTAGTGGTAGTGCTGGCCCACCATGTGTTTGTGCGTGTGTGACGACCTACCCTAATTTTCTAATATAGTTTATACCTGGAACTTTCTATTTTCATCTAGGGTGAGTATGATGATGTATAAAAATAATTTTTTGTTTGCTATACCTTCACGGTTATTTTCAATTCATTTATTAAAGTTATATTTTTTATTCTTCTTCACTTACTACACGCTACCAGAAAGGTATTATTTTGGATAGTTTATTAACGCGGATAGTAGATATAAAGAAATAGCCCTTGAGAGAAAGCAAAAGAGTTGGCGGGCTTTTTTTTTTTTTTTTTTTTTTTTTTTTTTACTTTTTTTTTTTTTTTGCCTCTTCCTATTCTTCTTGTGTATGGCTACTATAATGTGCATTATATTTTTTGGACTATATATATATATATAATATATATATATATATATATATATACTAATATATATATAAATATATATATATTATATATATTATATATATAAATATATTATATAAATATTATATATATATATATATATAATATTTATATATAATTATATTATATATATATATATATATATATATATATAAATATATAATAAATATAATGGTGGGTGGTTTGTTGCTTTAGTCTGGTTTCTTCAGTAGCATCCCAGTTTAAGTCAACCCATTGTTTAGTATATATGTTCTAGGGCCTATATTTATTATTATTCATTATTATTATTATTATTATTATTATTATTATTATTAATTTCATATGTTATAAAATATTGACGTATTAATATATATTATTTTATATATATATATATATCATTAATATTATATTATTATTATTATTATTAATTTATATCAAATTATTATTAATATATTATTATATATATTTTACATTATATTATTATTATATTATTATTATCTATTAATTATGTTCATTATATCATTATCTTATTATCATAATATTTATTTTATTGTATTATATTATTATATTAATTATTATTATTTTATTTTATTACTTTATTATTATTTTTATTATTATTATCAGTTATTATATATAATATTATATTATTATTAATTGATTAATTATATATTTATTATAATTTTATTATTCAATTATATTATTATAGAGATAACTTTACTGTTAAGGTATTATTATTCATTATTATTATTATTATTGATTATTATTATTATTATATATTATATACTATATTAAGTTTTTATTATTAATTATTATTACTTGATTGTAATTCATTGTTAATTATTATTATATTATTGATTAAATTATATTATATTATATTATATTAATTATTATTATATTTATGTATATAAATATTACTTATTATTCTTATTATTATTATTATTCATATTATTATATTATATATATTAATTTTATTATTATTAGAATAGTTTAGGATTATTATTATAAACATATTTTACGATTGTTGTGCAAAGCACTACGAGCACACACATTATATTATTTCGGATTGAAGTAGTAACTGGTTAGTAGTATGTAGTATAAGCAGCAGAAGTCAGCATATCATTTTTGTGGGTATTTTTGTTGGTAGTTAGACAAGTAGTAAAAATATTCAATGCCATTAATGTTAATGACTTTATATTTAGTTAGTTAGTTGGAGAGTATTCCGAGGAGGGAAATTTCTTCAGAAACTTCTTCGAGCTTTCACATTTGTGAACAAATTCTTAAAAGTGTCCTATCTCCCTTTCTCGTTCCTCCACGTATTCCTCTCTCCCGCTCTCTTATTTATCTCATGTGTATGTTAGCCCAAAACGGAACTTGTTACGGTCATGCATGACTACTCATAATTTTTTAACCTAGATGATGTTCTTCCTTACCAAGAATAATGACGATTGCATTCTCGCCACAGACAAGCGTATCAGCGCGCGCGCCACACCTAACACATACAAGCGCCTCCAGACCTCACAGCACACACACACACACACATATATCGTATTTATATGTTGTAGACGGGCTTTAGTACAAAGATATAATATATATATAGGTATATATATCTATATATGGTACTATATATAGTATATATAGATATATTTATGTTATATTATGTACTAGTAATAAAATAGATATATGTTATATATATATAATATTTTGTACTACGGACCTTGCATTCCTGACATTCTATTGGGAGTTAGTCATATTGATACATATTAGTCATTTTGAGCAAAGACGTCACGTATAATAAATTGTACTATAATAATTAATATATAATAATATAGATATAATAATAATAATAATAAATACATAATATAAAATAATATATAATAATCATAATCAATAACTAATACGCATCACTCGCAAGTGTTTGATAGCTATAAACTTTTTTTATATGTAATTTCGAATTTTTGTTCGTTTCCTGTTTGCGACTGTGTGTGTGTGCGTGTGTCGTCTGTATTCTGTTTAGTAGTATCGTGATACACTTAAAAAGTTTATAATTGTAGGAATCTAGTGCAACATATCGTCTCTAATTAGGTTCTCTGGATTTATTTGTTTTTGATTCCGATATTATGCTTTCTCTGCGTCTGGTTACGACCTGAAAAATTCGATTATTTTAACCACAACTGATGATCAAAATTTTCCCCACCCCCTCATTCGTAAATTCTGACTCCTCCCCCCTCCGCTGTTTCGTCTCCCCCCCCTTCCCCTTCCTCCTTTGTGGGGGTCTTCCTTCCAATTCTTTTTTCTGGGTTAAATTTGGTCATTTTTTTTTTACTATTTAATAAGATACTTGGACTTGACTACGATAATAGTCTCCCCCATCTCCAAGAATCTCCCACACCTACTATGCTCATTTCTTATGCCAAATTATTTTTACTCCCCCTCCCCACCCACCAACCACCACCAATATGATAAATGATGTAATTTCATGATCTCTACTTCTTCTCTCTTTTCTCTCCTCTCTCTCTCTCTATATAGGTATATATATATATTATATAATAATTAAATATATAATATATATAATAATATAATATATATGAATATATATATAATATATATAATTATCATATATAGTAGTATAATATATAATATATATATAGATATTATGTCACCGTAAAAGTCCATATGAATGCTTAGTATTTATTGACATTGACTCTAAAGACCCCTCCTCTTTACCCCCTCACCTTCCAATCATCCCTCAGCCCCCCTCCCTCCCCTCCCTTCAGACTCTTAACAGGCCTACTCACTTTTAGCTATTTCCAATGAGGAAGTCCTCCTCCTACCTACGAGGAACTCCCATCGCTAATGTCCCAGGAATGTTCAACTGAGACGAGAGACAGTTTTTAGTTCTTTTTTTATCTTATCGCTTTCTTCTCAGGCCCGGTCTCCGGCTCCCTTATTAATTATATATATATATATATATATATATAGTATATATTAGTATATATATAACTATTTATCTTAATTATATATATTTTATATATATACTATATATATATAGTATTATAAATAATAGTATAATATGTATATATATTATATTATATTTAAAGATAAATATTATATATATGAGTAGTATATATATATAGTATTATGATTATATTAGTTTATAGTGATGTTGCTATGATATATTATAGTTTAGTATATAGTATAGTATATAACGCGTTATAAATATATATAGTGAGTATAGGATACGTATATATAGGGATAGTGGATGTGTGGGTATATGGGGTATGAGGTAGTATATTATATAGTGTATGTTGTGTGTGGTAGATAATATAGGGTAGGATAGTGATATATGATACTATAGCTTATATCTATTAGTATACTTTGAATATAGGTGATATAGATAGTAGTAGTGATATTACAGGATATGATAATATAACTATAAATTAATAGTACTGTAACTAGATGGATATAGTTAGTAATTAGGTATATATATAGAAATAGCTAGTTTTATATATATTATATATAGTATAGTATATATATAGTATAGTAATAGAGTATTGAGTAAGTATAGTATATACTAGTGTAAGTATATAAGTGATAATATACTATATTAAATTATAGTATGAGGGTAATGTGATTATGATAGCCGTGTGTAGTTTTGGTAATTATGAAGTGATGATAGATTATATATGTGTGTAGTGTATTATGATGATGATAAGCTAGTACTTGAGTCAATTAATATGTACTGATTGTATCTGAAGGTAGTGAGGGTTTAAGTAGTAGGTGAAAGGGTAGTAGTGCATATAGTAAGAGGGTGTCACACCTTTAGCGAGTAGTGAGTTATTATATTGATATGGGAAAATCTATTGCGAAAGCATAGTTGATATAGTTGTGGATTGGGATTATTGTAGTATTGTATTTTATTCGAGTGTGATTATGTATGAATTTATTATTATGTAGGTTATTTTATTATATTTTGAGATTTTAAGTTATATGGTTTAAAATGTGACGACATGCCTATCGTAGAAGAACAGTCTAGTATATATATAGTATAAATATAATAAGGTAAAAAATAATCCAAGTTAGTGATATAGTATATATGTAAGTATGATATCTATATAGTAAATATACTATATCATATAGTACTATAGTAGTACTATAGTGAGGATAAATAGTTATAAATATAATTGTGTAGTGTGTGTGTGTGTGTGGAGGGGTGGCGGGGTTCGTTGCCCTTGTCAGGGTGACGCGAAGAGAAATGCGTTTGCTGCGCGTAGAACTTTATAGAGCGTAGTTGATGGCATTACGTTTTTAGCGAGAAAAAGGGAATACGCTTTCATTTGTCATAATGTCCTAATCTCTCTCTCTCTCTGCTCCGGGCTACTGGCATCTCTCCCTCCTGCTACTCTCTCTCTCTCCTGCTGGTCATGAGCAACAGCAGCAGTACAGACACGCGTACGACCGACTAACTTCGCAGTTGTCGCGTCTCTCATCTGCTCTGCGTTCTCTGCTCTCTCCCTAGTCTCTCTTCATCTCTTTTCGCCTCTTGAGGTACACTCACCTCAGCACTCCATTCTTCTGCGGCCTCTCGTGGAGCCTAGTACGACACACCGTCACGACTTCCCGTATTTTCTCTGCGTCGCTCTCGGTCGTCTGGCTCTCTCTCTCTCTTCAGATGCTCCGTCGTGCTGCTCAGGTCTTCTCGTTCTCTTGACGAGTTCACACAACCACAGCTACGGACTCGCAGTAGTCGTGCTCGTCTCTCTGCGTCTTCTTCTCTGCTCTCTCTCTCTCGTCGTGCTCTCTCTGCTCTCGCTCCTGCCTCCTCTCTCCACTGGTTTCAGATTTGTTTCTTATTTTGGTATTACTGTGGAAATCTGTTAAAATTTGGAGAGGTATCGGAGGAGAGTTGCATGAGATAAAGTTTTCCGTTGAGTTGAGTTCACCTATGTACGTTTATGATGTCGTATGCTTTTTATTATTATTATTGATGCATGTTATCTTTATTGTTATTTATTAAGTGAATTATTTATTTATGTACGATTGTCGATTATTATTATTATATGGTATTGTATTATTATTGATATTTATATTAATAGTCAATAGTTAATAATAATGATAATAGTCATTATTATTAGTTATATTTGATTAGGTAGTGTATTGATGGTATGGATTATGTATTGATAGTTGAGAGCATGAGTCAGACATTTGTTGAGTACCGCGGCGCTTTGTCCTCCACGACCATTCTCGGCATTGTAAGAAACTACAAAATCAATAATCTCTTGTTTTTCTTCGCATATATCGTATATGATACGAATGAATAAACTGGCGAATTCAAGTAAGGATAATGCAGATACCATAACAGCGAGAGATAGGAACGGGCCCGAGAGTGATGGATTTGCCATCTGAACATTTTGTAACGCAGGCGAAGTGTTTAAGATGAGTGATTTTTTGCTTCCATAATTTTTTTTAATGTAATGTATTCTATGAACGAAGACGGATAGCACGTCTTATAGCCGTTCTGCAGGAAGGTCTGTTAATTTGAGCAAACATTTCAGCTTTGGCAGTTAAGACAGCTGTAACAAAGTCAGAGATACAAGTGGAGTGAGAGAAGTTTTTTCAGTCTTCAACGAGCAAATCTAGTTGCTACAGTATACATCTTCTTTGCTTATTACATCTGGAAGTATTGCGTTTCTTTGGTTTTGTTAAAGTTTTTCTAATTAAGACGTTAAGTTGGGCCTTGGGTAAATTAATGGGCTACCTAGAAGTGCTCATTATTCAGGTATGTATACTGGTCTCAATCTCTACTCAATTGTAAAAATATTTGTGGTACGCTCAAGTGGACAACTCTCATGCATGTTACTTAGGATGAGCTCGCAGAGTATAATTCATTGGCCAGATGATAGTTGGTTAGTATCAGTGTGTGTACAACCTCGCCTTATTGTAGTACTTTTAGGAACTCTATCACCGTTGAAGGGAGGAGAGAACGGTAGAACATTTGGGGTAGCTCAACAGTATGGACGCTGAGTCATAGTCTCTTTTGGCCCGAATACCAAGGTATTAAATATAACTGCTCGCTGTAGTTATTCAAAGACTCAATCCATACAATTATCTATATGTTCATGGTGAAATATACTTCTATCTAATATATAAAGATACCATTGCCGTTATGTTCATGCTAGAGTTATTCGTCATGAGTTTTCAAATGTATTTTTGGCTCAAGTATGGATGCCTAAAAGAGTGCATTGACTTATGTTACTCTATTAAAGTTTTATATATCTCCTCGATCTGAGAGCGTATTAATTGTGTACCAGTACCACCCCCTCCTTCAAATTAGGCTCTGCCCACTAAGCGGGAGAATGTGACAAAATATGAAGAGAACTCATGAGTCATATCCAACGTTTCTTCACCAATTATATTATCCGCTTTTGCGTGTAAGTGAATTCCGGATTACATCTGCCTATATCGTTAATCTCGTTTACTTTTTAGTCGTGTGTTGAATTAAGACACGGTGTGTAAACACCATATACTTTTAACAGCTTGTTGTTCGAAAATCTTGAATTATTAATTTAAAAGTGTTTTAATTCATAGAAAGCATGGAAAGTTTTTTCCCACATCCGTTTTTTTGAGGGAGACCTAGCCAGACACTAAGATCAGTAGCAGAGTCAGTGTGAGACGCTTGCAGAGATACACTAACATTAGTTATATCCGTGATTTAACTCTTTACTTCCAACACAACTACACATTGCGCCAAGGTGTTTCGCCTAGCACTCTCTAGAGTATGACCGCGTAACCACAATACTTATACTTGATAGGATAAATAAATGATAGGTGCCTATACCCTTTATTATGTCATAGTACTGTAATGATATATAATAAATGAGCTTATAATTAAAGAATAGAATATATTTTAGTTTATATCTTTTCCCCGCTATTTTTCAATAAAGTAAATCTATATCATTATACTATATATATATATTACTATAAGGAAAAAATAATGACTTGATATATCAATAATACTATATATATCTAATTACGTAATATATGATACTCAATATCAGATCAATAGATCACTAAAGCTGAGCCAGTGAACGTATATATATATATTATTATAATATAGTATAATATCGTTCTGTGGAGCATTGGAAGTTCGCAGCGGTAGAGGAAATGTGTTTGATTATTTACGATATTACTTGATATGTTGGGTCATATATATAGAATCGGTTCGTTACATTGTTAATATAGAGGTATATACATAAATTTATAGCTCAATTTGGAAGTTCTTTATAATTATATTCAATTAGATTTAATATAGGATCTAACGGCTGTGTAGTATTCTATAGAAAGATTCATATTTCAATGGAACTCTGCCTAAGTGTCGAATTAAAACCGCTGAATATATTTAGTGATGATTCTTAGTTAGGACCTGTTATGTTTTAGGCGTACATGGATTTTCATACTTCATATAGTAATATATTATAGTAGGTAATATTATTATTATATTAATTGTTATCATATATACAGTACATACGAAAATAAAAGTTTGTATTAAAAAAATTTTGAACCTTAAATCAATAAATAGAATCGCATATCATCGCTCATAGTAGATCATTAGTAGGTGAGTCACATTATAGTAGGTATACACCAACATTATAGATCTTACTTGCATTAGGACAGAGGATTATTGAATGTGTTGACTAGGTCTATTGTAATTCATTCACTGTTATAGAGATTTCGATAGGATGGTTTGTTACCGAGTGGAGCCGTTATTTTTAAATTAATAGCGCTGAAGACTTGTAAGCTATTTATATATGAAAGTATAATGAGCGTACAAGAGAATACTGTCTTAGAGGCGCAAAATTTGTATATCCGCGTAAAAAATTTTGAGGTGGCACCAGTTTTACTTGATAGTCTGAGCAATAGAGCGAACTTTCATCGTGAAGAACATAATGTATCTGTTCAATAATAAGCATCTCAGCCGAAAAGGATCAATACTACATCACCGAATGGATTCCAAAACCACCACCAGCTTTTTCTCTTAGCTCTGGATAGGTGTGAACCAGCAATGGAGTAGTCTTGCTGTGGCGAATCTTGACTTTTCGTATACCGACCATTTATTATCCTACATGACCTTATTGAGTGTCCTCTGGTGGATTCTTGACTTTTGATGTCCTATCTTATTCCTATGCTTGGCTTCTCGAGTGCATGAAAACGACGCTAATTTGTGTGAACGTATTTCTCTTTCCATCTGAACTAGATGAATGGAGCAACTGTGCAAGACCGGAACTCTCTTCTCACAACAACAACACTACGTAATCAGCCAGATTTTATAAACAAGAACTTAGGTTAATAATACTGAACTATACAGTTTGGTGATACAAAAACTAATAAAACCGGTCTTACATTATAGCTGATAAACAGAGTACCGACGTGTTGCATATACCTCGATACTGTATTCTACCTCTTTCGTATACTTCGTGGTATGGAGCAACGCAAGGGTCAGTATTTGTAGGGGAGAAGGGATCAAGGAGTTTCCTTACTGCGATGCCGCCTCGTAACCGCCTCTCGCTTTCTCGTTCGACGACGCAAGCGACGGCACCCGCGGTTGCTGCCGAGCCGCTGTCCCATCGCCGCTTGTGCTACAAGAAAAAAGATATGCACCTGCGAATCGCGATCGCGCCGAAGTTACCGCTTCAGGATAGTTATTTTCTAGATTTCCTTCCCACTGCCCAACTCCGCTAGTGTGTGCATAGCGTATGCGGGGCAGACGTGTCCCTCATTCATACGAGCACCAGCAAACGCTCGAAACCAATATTTGAGAACTGTACTTTAGGGAGAGAGCGCTCTCCGATGACGGCCCACACCGTTTCCTTGATGAGCTGTTCGGCAGTCGGTTTTCTTATGCACCAAAATTCCCCTTTAGGTTGAGGTAGCCTACAGTCCACTGCTTGTGACTTGATGAACGAGGGTGTAATAAATATAATAAAGTACAAGCAAGAATTCAATCGGCACTATCAATCTACATAAAAAGATATCCTTAGTATTTCTACCGTTAACATCGCGGTCACCCTACTGGTCAATGCTCGTAGTTGTGCAGCGGTCACATGTCAAGACGTCAAACACTCTCAGATCTCAGATTCCCTTCTTTTCCGCATTCTTTGTCCTTGGTCTTGTGTCTTTGTCCACTCCTCTCACATCGTTCGTAATATGCTCTCGTTTTCTCCCTTCCTTTTGTTTGTCTAAGCATCCTGTCGGGCTGCTTTTTATATTAATCTCTCACGCCTCTCTGAGCAGCTCCTCGTGAGGAACTATGACGGTCGCCCTTACTGACACTCCACTCGCTGACCCTTGGCCTGCTTCCTAAATACCCATATTAATTTCCGACACGCTCGATCGACCTCGGATAACCATATAAAGGAAGAAAAGCGACCTACCCATAGTGTCTCTCTATAAACGTTCAGGCCTGTGTTTACTAGAATGCCAGGCCACCGTCCAGTTTGGCTCTCTGCCCCTCGAGTCCTAGAAGAGCCAACTCCACAGGACTTCACAGTACCCGTCCAGACTCCTCATCTTAGTTAAATTCATCTCCCGAATCCTCTCACCAAATCTTCCAAGCAGAATTCAGTAACCACTGCCATCTTTATTAAGGCGGCTGAATGGTCGCCCCCCCTGTGAAGGCGGGACACCCGGCGCGACGCATGGAACCTCGGTCGACGTCTATCGGACCAAGGTTTTATCACTCCGGGAGCCACAGTCTAACACCCCTCCACTTCTTAACACCATATACATTAACTGGAGTAGTAAGCCTGCACTCTTAAACGCGTAGTTATAAACGGATCACGATGATGAGGTTGGGGCGATCTCAAGGAAGGACTGTGGATGCGACAGAAGCACAACGCCACGGCTTCGAAAAAAAAACAAAATAATGATAATAATAGAAATAGAGTAATAAAATCAGAAGGTGTAAAAGAATAGATCCGACATTCACATAATATATTACAAATAATAAATAACCTCAAATCTCTAATTTTCGTATGTGGACCCCCATATACTTATATATATTAAGTAAGCCACTGTCGACAAATTCCAAATCAATACAATGAATTGCAGCTGTGTTGAGTATGCAACACACCCCCGATGTGACACCGATACCGATCCCTGCAGAACTCAAAAGCCGGATATGCGCGAAGCAGGAGCCAGGAGCCAGGTCGAAGTTATCAAGTCGAGAAAGCCGGAGCCGCTTAGCCACAGTCGGCCTCGAACATTGGAGATCACATCCGATAGGGTCCGGACTCCTGCTATTGATCTTCTCTTCGATACTAATAATATATACAAATACCACCATAAGATAATAATTATCAGGTGAAGCAGCATGCTTGCTACTGTGAATATGCGCGATACCCATTCTGGCCACCGCGCGCGCGTCAATTATAAAAATACATACAAACAAACAATAGCAAAACGGGCTGAGCGTATTATAACCGTCTGTTTCGAACTCGGAGTTTACAGCCGCTGTCGTTGGGTGCTGTCAATCTCCAACAGTATAGGCCTTAATCTTCAATATCAAATTCCCACAAAAAGCGTAAACAAGGGCACCGATAGCGCGCCCTAACAGCTCTCGGGGCTGGGCCCCACCCCCTTCTACTTACTACAATCCTACAGACTTGAAGTATCTACCACGACTCTCCCCCTCTATCCACCACTCACTACCCACTCGTATAATCTCCAAGTCTTCAACCTCACAACCTCTCTCTTCTCCTTTCATAAGCCGAAAAGCGCCTGGAGGATACCAAACTGAATGTCACAACCCCCCCCCGAACGGCGCCCACAATGACTGTGGTAATATGATGTATATTACTAATAGTATAAGTAATCTCATGTAAGAGGTGCCCTTCTAATATTATTATATATACCTTTATTAGTTATATCTATATAATATATACATTTATATATAGCCACTTCACTAGTATATTATAGGAGATATGAATCAAATCATCATAGTTCTGCCTAATTACTCTTATATCTATTTATACGTAGATCATCCAGAATGGTTGGGTTTCTGTGTTTGCTGCGTCTAAATCCCCACTTAGTGGGTTTCGCACCTGAGATCTATAACATTAAGAATGTAAATATAGTATTAAACGGGTACGTAATATTATCTCTCCCACAACATGACCCAGTACTTCATACGACACGCCTTTAGTTATTAGGCTAATAGCAGGTAATAGCATAATATATGCTTTAATAATATCTATTAATATTATATTATCATATGTGAAATCTACTTTATAGTATTAAATATGCTATAATAAGAAGAAAATCACATATACTACCACTTATTCAATCAACCCCCTGACCGGCATGTAACAGTTATAATATCATTAATAATATTAACTAACACACACTTACCCGTTTAAATGCACCTTTTATTATTTGTATATATATGTATATACATAAGTACACCTATAAACAGATACAAGCTGTCCAAATGGTCTAATATAAGCAAAAAACCCACTTCACGATTCCTTTCATCCTACTATCAAATAACTACACTATACTCTTAACACATATTTCTCTGATCCTTCAACACAATTAACCATTCTGGTATCATAGACCATTACCTTTTTCCCTCTTTATTCTTCTTAGAGAACTTTAAGGCATATTGCTCTCCCACCCTACCTCTAAATGAATTAATATTTAATTCTCTGCTCAATTCTAATTGTCCGTAATAGTCTATATCACTATATCTACAAAACACTGAGTAAAACCACATATTATCTACCTCATCTCTCATCCACACTGGTTTCCAAGCCACCCAATGCTCTTGCCGTGTATAGTAGCGGAATAAAATATCTTTCATTCGCTCATTATACCTTGTATTATTCAACCTATCCTCGTGAATAAATACACATAGCATTCCTACCTCCCTTCAATAATCACTTTCAGTCTTCTTACTACAATATTTTCCATATAAATAAAAAATCTATTACTCTCCATATAGTATAGAAAACATATATATATATATGCCTTACCTACAGTAAACAATCTATTACCTTTCAAAAAAATATTTTATAGTAAATCCTCAAATCCCATACCAACACCTAGAGTTCACTTTTGGTCTTCACACGTTTGGTTTACAAAATACCATACTTAGCTGCATTGCTAGATGTAACATAGTTAATTATACATTGGAAAACACATGACTTCACCCGCTACGTAGAATACCAACTTTATAAAAGATATGGACCTATACTTCAAGACACCCCAAGCTGTCGTTGCCTCACCGACTCATATGGATCTACCCACGAACATACTATTAACAGCAAATAGACCAACATGTAAGACGACCCCAATGTGGGATGCTCATTAGATCATTTGAACCTCTTAGACACATTACAGATTCACCTACACGGGCGCTCCTTCTCTGCGGCGATGTACCCAGATGGCCAAAATCGTCCACTAGCAGATATGTAAATAGTATTCACAAAAAGCAAACCTGACCGATTTTCTACCAATTAACTAGATAATCCCATAGTCAGCTATAGGCAGCCACATGGCCAACAGGACAATGACTTCATGTCTGGATAGCTGCCATCTACCTTTTCTGGCAAAAAATTATAATAAACTCAAATTAATTTTAATTGATAATATATAAATTATATTAATGTTATCCATATTTGTTTATTATTATTTAATTATAGAGTTGAAGTTATATGACGCAAAAATGTTGAAGGAGACAAATATTTGCGGTCAGAAAATCATTTGATTAATCATTAAGTCAAAAATTCAAAATTGCTTGATAACCATTGCCACTCAATCCATTTCACTTAAGTTCAACACCATCCCCTATAGAGGCTGCTTAGTTGAGTTTTACAAAGAGATTGATTCTACATCCAGAGTAGTTTAGTATAAGGAAATTTAAATAAGATAATAATTTTAATTAAAGGAAAAGATTGAAATATATATATATACGATTTAAATAGTATATCATAGTATATCAATATAATAACTTTTATATATTTTTTATATACCTTTCCTTTTCCTTATTCTCCACCTATAGCCTTCCCTTCCCTCAACTTTACTCTTTAAATTATATACCATTCTGCCCCCACTCTCTACCTTACATGTCTCTATTCCCTTTTTCTGTACACTCATCACCCGATTTATAGTCTATTAGCTTACTCACAATTAGCGAAATTCTAGAGCCCCCTTTTAATATAGAGTATAATAACTAACGCGATATTAGCTGAACTATTATACCCAAATACAAATTATCAGTCCCATGAATTGAATACAACTTATCAATTATTCCTCGTAATACCTCATATGAATGCAGATATAAATAAACTTAATTTATTGAGAACCTCCGCTGCTACTACAGTTTGTAGACTAATTAGACAATCAAAAAGAAAACTATTCTGACAGTTCGTTATCTCCCGCCTTTTTTCAAATCTTATTCAATGATTTAATTCCCTCGGCAGACTTCTCACTCCACCCCTCAATCTTATTACCACGTTTTTCGCAAAAAATGTCCAAGAGCCATGATCTTACCTAGTATAGAGTAACACCTTTTTATATCAATCTATTTAACTTATTAAGAACATAAGATTACTGAATAATATTAACACCCCTGCAGATTGTTGGTTCTTATTAGTGGCCATCTCGTATAGAAGATACAGATGACTCAAAAATAATCATAATAACGATGCTAAAAATCTATTTATATATAAGAAGCAGCTCATGATCCAATATATCTTCTTCTGAGTATATCATTTGTGCTCAATTACTATACAGTTATTGTATTAGATAAATATAATTTAATTAATATATATATAGCGCTATTAGTTAACTCTAATCATGATATTAACCATCAGACATAATATATAAGTAGATTTATATAATTATACTCTAATAATATTAATAATACTACTTTGAGTCGTAATTATATTATTTAAAGAAGATAGATCTCCTCCAGCGACTATATATATAAGTTTTCGTATAATATATATATATTAATATATATATACTCAATATAATATAGTATGTATATATATATTAATCTTATATAGTATAAATATATAATTAGAATATGATAGATACAAAAAATCCCAAACAAAATTTAAGTTTCATTGAAATTACATTTAAAAAGGACAGTTTCAGTGGACAGTGTGCACTGAATCCACTTCATTCACTAACTAAACGAATTACGGACTTATATATTTACATTAAAAAGTTCACAATAACAATATATATATTACTTAATTAAAAAGATAACTCTATGATGAAGATTAGTCGATAGATAAATAGTTAAAATATAAATAAATAAAAGTTACTTAAAAATTATATTATAAGATATTTTCATAAATATATTTTTATCATTTTTTATTTCTTTTTTTTAATAATAAATTATTCAATTGTTAGAATCGAATGGACGAAATATTTATTTAATAAAGTTATTCTATATATAAACAACTATATGTCATATTCCACCTATTGATAACTTCTAACTATTTCTTTTGAAATATTTTTGAAATCTTGTTAATAATAAAATATTTCACCATGGGACCATATCATATTATAAAACCTAGGTACAATAAAAACTTTATTTTCTCTAGTTTTTCAACCTAAATTCTCCCATTTTATTTAATTATAAAACTAAATATATACATTTTATGATTTTCAAGTGGAAAAATCTAGAAATTAAGACGTTTTATTTTAGCTCTCTAAAATATAAAGTTTATTTGGGGTGATGTAGGTTAAGTCTACCACTATTCTCAAGGCAAACGTAAGCTCTCCTATTGTTTTTTCATTTTATATCCTTGTTGCTCACCAAACTTTGAGTTTGTTATTTTTTTTTCATAAATTTTAATATATTTAAATAAAACTAAAACAATAATCCAACTTAGACTAACATGCCACGGGCAGGCGGCGTTGATGATGCATTGATAGGCAGATCCGTCAAATCCTGTTATACCTCAACACCAGAATGCGCGATACTGTACGCGAACTGTGCGATTATTCGATGTTGTAAATAGACAATATCACTCCGCGGCCAGTAGTTATATGTAATATAATGTTTTTATCAAATGAATGGAATTATAACCTGTGTTCTTCTTGTAGCATTATAAACTTTATAATCATATAATTTTCATTTAATCTGAGGAAAATAACTAAAGAATGGTTTAGAAGAGGACCATGATGACCAAGATATTTAAATAGTTGAAGGCGACACAGAAGAGATACGCGCGAAGAAGTCTACCCCTATGTAAAAAAAAGTGTTGATATAAGCCCAACGATGCAGCATTACCATATACCATCCAATGTCATCTTTAAATTTTTTTTAAATCTGGCGCTTCTCGCTGTTTTAATCTAATCAGAGAAAAATGCTCCAAATTCTTGTATCCAGTAAACTCTCTGTTACTATATAAATTGTATCCTACTTGTAAGTTTATAACTGAATTGATCATTTGACCAACTAAGTGGAGAGGAAGATATGACTAATGCTTAGTCACAACGTCAGCCAATTTTAAGGTCAGTCGAAATTAGCAGTTCATTTTTTTCTGCAATGTGAGTCAGTCGTAGTGCACAAAGAGCATAAATGACTCGACTATTCTCTCTAGTATGGAGAACATTTAACATTCTTACATTTCATTAAAATTCATATTTTTTTAACTCCATCACAAATCATCTATTTTTAGTGCCAAATATATGAATTTCTGTGATCATAGTAAAAACATTTCCAAAAAATTTAAACAATTAAGGTTTTTTATCTATTTTACGGTAACTTTAGGGTATTTCAGCCTTATTATTATTATTATTTTACAACTAATAATTTGACACCAAAATTTTACAAAAAAATCACAAAAAATATTGCAACTCATTTTGAGCTTTTGCTTTATAATATACTAAGTAATATTTTGTAATTAGTTAGTATTTTCCGTGGATTTATTCATTATGTTTATAGCATACGGCTCGAAATGAATTCTTTTATAGTCGCACTTCCTTCCACATCGAAACGCTCCTGTTGAAGATAGAGAGATTTTTTTTAATAACTTTAAAATTGTAAGTTTACTTTAGTATTACTACTTGAGCTTCCTACAACGTTCTAGCCAATGTGTCCTATCTCAGAATCTAGATCCAACTTTAAAAAAGATATCATCACTAAAAATAAGATCTAAATACGTTTTTACATAAAAAGTAATTAACTTTTAATTTTATTTGATACTTTAATACTTAGTACTATTATATATACTATCTTTATTGAGATATAATATTTGTATATATTTACTAACTGATAATGCAATATTAATAAAAGTACGATTATCACTAAAGCTTATAGATACCTTAATAGTACTAATAATCGCACGATTGTAAACCCTTTAACTATGATACTATATATACAATAACGTAATTCAATTTAGCTACTCTATATTTGCGCTATAAACTATTCAATATAGAACCAATATTATAGTATCTTGGTATTTATCAATGTTAGCAAAGAAAATAGATGATCATATTAATCGAGTACTATACAATTTTATGATAATAACCCAGCTTCTCACAAATGATATATAGAGATGACAGATCTATTAAGCGTAATAGTCATGACAATATACTATCAAATGTTAAATATCCATTAAAAATAATATTGCATTGAATATAGATATTAAATTATATTCATCTCTTCATAAACACATGCTCGCAGACAACTATAGTATTATTATGTATGACAACTTGAACAGTGACTGACATCAAATAGAATGTCAGACTCAATTCCAAATTTAAATGCAAAATTTGAAATAAAACCTATTCTAGCAATTATATATATATAGTACATATATATATATATATTATTATAAACTATAAATAGTATACGGTATATACTTATTTTCTGAGCTATATATATATACTTAATATCTATAGGCTAGGCTGGAGGCCGTTGGGGGACAGAGGGGGCGACAAAGTCCTACCCTGTCGTCACCTGTAGGCTGATCAGCCCCGGATCCTTCCATTTTATGAAATTTCACCCGCAGGGTTCTCTTTATTAAAAGAAATAAAAACTATTGCCGCAATTTTAATTTTATAAAAAAGTTTTTTTTTTTTTTTTTTTGTTCTGTATTTAGCAACATTAAATTAAGCTGATGAGCATGAAAATGGAAGGATAATCCTAAATTTACATTCATTATATAGTTTAAATTTATATACTTAATATAATAATACATAAAGTAAATAAATATTTACAAGATATAATATATATATTATATCAACGAAAGCTAATAAAATTGTATAAATCATATTTTAAATACTGAAATATTGTAAGTTAAAAGTTATTTGATTTATTACTTAAATTATTTATTATATATTAAATGTATAAATAAATTACAATAAATATAAGTTTATAAAATATACTTATATCCATCATAGCTAATATAAGGTTTATCCATTTTTACCCTGTTCCATTTTTAAAATGCTAGTTCCATTTTTAATATATATTACTCATTGGAATAAATATCACTATCCTTATTAGCAGGATAGGTATTCCAATATTATTAATATTTACTCTTTGGGAAATGAAGGTCAGTATCTACAAACCTATATATATCTCCTTCAAGGATACTCGAATTCACTATATTTAGATAGCCTCACTGAGTATATAGTATAGTCTATCACGCTACTATATACCTAGCAGTATATATGACTGAATATAGTCAATACCTATTCTCCATATAGTATAAATATAATAATACTTAAGTACTGCTGAAGTATATTACTCTAGGAAATGCACGCAGGGTCAATACGCGGCGACTCTCTATATACGCCAGCGCTTCTTATAACCCTGTAATCCCGGAAAATTACTTCGAATAATCACATTCTGTCTGATATCACACCTTCTTAAATTATGCAATCCAAATATACTTAATTATAATTACTCTAACCTATATATAGTCTGTTATGGTATACTAGGTAATAATCAAGGTAAACAGTATCATCTCGGATCTTCTATTGTAGTATAGGGCTCATATATATATAACTATATACTAATACAATCTATATACCTTCATAATTGAACATTTCCGTATTAGACGATATATTTTCTCACCTAACTATCCTTGATATTTGCTTATAGGACATTTATAGTCTCTGCGTATATACCTATATATTAACTTATACTATATACTATATGAAAACATAATATTACTGATAATAAGTAATAGAGTGCGATCTTGAATATGGGTGGAGGTTATTACTTTTTATCTTGTTGGCCTGCCATAGCTTATATGAATAACGCATGTCTGCATGTTTCTATACAGTGGGTTTGATTGAGAAGTCCCTATCACTCTAATCTATTCCTCGGTAGGTATAATCCTGTCACTCCGATACTACCTCCACCATGTATCAATGTGTAGCACATATGACTTTTGGTAAATATTATATATAGCCTTAATGGGATGATAAGGATGGGGTGTGAAAGGTGGCAGTTAGGCCAATAATAGGATAGTATCCTCCTATTATGGAAAGAGGTTAAGTGACATAAATAACCTTCTATATTCTATTAAGCCCACTTAGTATATGAGAGGTAGCTCTGTTACTAAAGTGGACTATTATATATATAGCTCTAATACCTACAAGATAATGATAAATATATTTTCACTCTTCTCCTTCAAGGCTGGGTCATTATTAAATTACAACTATATACAATAAGTTATGAGTGGTATATTAGTGAAGGTGATATGTCACATTAGTATATGTCACTTTATATCATCATTTACTACTCTCTATACCTGAATATATAGCTAATATCAAGACATACTTACATAGCGTCATACCAATATACCGACTCTTGCTATATGACCAATAATGTGTCTACTAGTTCATTATATATATTATATATATATATATATATATATATATATATAGACCTGAAATGAAGAGTGAAATATTAATATATTGCTTATTAGTTACGTGGTTTAACGCAACTGCGACCTCTGCACGGCCTAAGATCGTGCTCGAACAAGCGCGCAGGAGCACGAGACGCTCGTACTGACCGCAGCCGTGATGGAGAGGGCGAATAAGAATACAAGAAGATAAAGGAGGGGGTTGTACAGATGACAATCTGAAGGTCCGCGTTCTTGGCAGGTAGGAGATCCTGGAAAATAAGATAGGAGGAACGAGTTTATCCAAAGTCCCAAAAGGAAAGCGTGTCATATTCGCGGGTAAGGCGACACCTGGCACCAAACCGTTTTGATATTAGTTGGAGCTATTTGCTCGGCAACTGGTTTTGGCCAGCTAGTCCGGAAGACCAAGATCGCTTTTTGCGACATCGCGCCACCTGCGATCCGACGAAACCGTGTATGCGAAACCGAAGCAGCATGTGAAGACCAATAGTCGTCTTTGAACCCTGATCCCGCGCGGACGCACAAATTTGCGCACACCGGAAGAAACGAGAGCAATTATTCAGTTCACGAGATGATCTCAACTATATATAGAGTAAAATAGCGATATATGTTAATAAGTATTTATGGGTATATACAATGACAAGTAGCGATTACGGTACATAGTGTATACTAAGAACAGGGATTAAATTAGGATGGTGAGGTTTGGGTTTGGTTAGTAAGGATGATAATTTATTATATAATTTATATATAATAATAACTATATTTAATTAAATATTATTTTAAATAAATATTTATTAACCCGAGCATTGCATAACTTTATATTAAAAATTAACTTATTTTAATATATTATATACCTAATATCGTAACTGTACGTCTACTTCTGTGAGAGGGGAACCTCCCTTGGGCTGCTTGTGGGAAATAAATAAAAAATATAATAGGTAAAATAAGGAATTAGGTATGTTATTATGGCATATCCTTATTTGGGTTTTATACGGATATACTCCATCATTAAATAATAATATACTTACCTTAAGAAGTAGACCATCACATACATATCACTATTCAATATATTAGGGAGTATTACCCATATCTGCAATGATAATATAAATATATAAACTTATTATATATATATAAAATATCATAAAATAACTTATTAAAATGAACTTGTCTATTAATTAATCGTGATATATATATATATATCTAACATAATTTCTTAGGGCTAAGAATTTCCTTTTTTTAAAAATAGTTATAATTTTTATTTTTTTAACTATAACCTATTATTGTTCACCTTTTATATATATATAATAAAAGGAAGTCTTCTAATAGTTTATTCTTTTGGCGACAAATCTTGATTATACTGGTTGGCCTAACTATATATATAACACTGGGGCCCTTAGTTATCACTGTAAGGTTTCCAATCAGTAGGCTCACTGAGATCTTAGCTATGTTACCTCTATATCTACCACTTTATAGTGAGCTAATCACTATAGCCCTAATGCTCCAAGACACCTGTAAATAATATATTCACTCCACATCTTGATGTTCGCCAAACTCAGATTGGTGTGTGAGCACTTAAGTATAAATAACAATAAGTATTAATTTATTCAAGAAATTCTAAAAGATATATTTAGTTATAAATTCTTAATGAACATAATCTTTATTTGTTAATAACTTATTACTAATAAATATATATTAACTTAATATATTAGTAGCATTTAGCACTAGTTTTCGCGTATTTATTACGCTCAGAAATTCTAATAGATACCTATATATATATATAATATATATATATATATATGCTAACGGTGTTTGAGGCGGCAAGAACTTGGGTTGTCTCAACTCCTAACAGTATATCCCTCTCAGGAGCTCCTTTAGTAGATAACCTACAAATCTCCAGTCAGGATAATAGGGTCCATTATAAGGAAGGTGTCATCACTGGTGCCGCTGGGTGGGGACCTGTTCTGCGCGATGCAGACTAAGCCGCCGTTCATTGGCAGGTCTCTGCCTGAGTTTAGTTGGTTGCATATATAGATTCCCGCATGAACATGTCGCTCGCGCCGTTACTCACACCTCGTTGTACCTCTCTCCCTTTTCAGCTCTGTGATGCACACTTTCTCCTTACAATCTGGCAGTTTACTCTCTCCTCTGATCTGATTAGTTTTCCCCAGTTAACTGTGATTTTTGCCTTTAACCACCTCAAATAGACAATACAGTAATAACATTTAAGATGATCTCTTCTATAGCTCCTCTTGTATAAATATAGATAATTATAAAAATGTGTATAAAAAATTGACAGACCCCTCACGATAGTTCTTGCAGGAGTTGTCTTCAGGAGAAGCCATGACTCTATAGGGGGCCTCTACACATAAGATATAGCCCCACTAATACCAATCGTACTCTCACTCGCTCAACTCTCATATTTATTAATCGCGTTCAATTGACCGGCCAACCTCCTGCGTGCATCGCGATGTGGGATGCGCGCCAGATTCACGGATTGCAGTGCGCGTCAATTACCTTGATGTACGGTCTCTCCTTTTGCTATAGATGTAGAATTCTCCTTGGATCTACTTCTCACTGGACGGGTTTAATATACTCCTCAAAGTTATTCGATGTCTTGTAGATATAGTCGAGGCCGGCTCTCCATACTCTGTCGGTTAGAATAACGTTGGTATACTTCTTCACATTGAAGTGTAGGGATAGTTTTTGAGCGTTGTTCTGTAATCTTCAAACTCACGCTTACTCGCATGTTCTGACTCCTCCTCATATTTTGTCATTACGCTTTCCTTACATTTTTCTCAGGCCTAAAGCTGCAGTTCGTAGAACCAATGTGAGGTCACATATTGATACTCTCTGTTGTCACGGGTCTTGAATGTGTTGGAGTTTTCCTAAATATTCCTATTAATGGCTAAAGCTCCTAGTCCATAATATTAGAAACACATTTTCTCCTCTTCTTCACACTTTTTCTGAAATCATCATTCTTGGTTTAATTTGATGAAATCTAATTCTGGCGCAATGGACACTCAAGTAGGTAGCTTCTCTCATCCTTCCCATTCGTGTAGAGATAATCAGCTAAATGTTGATGCAGATGCTCTGACTCTATTGACGAAACTTTTTCGTAATTGTACCCCAGACATATAACTGATCGAAAAAGTAAATCTGGAAAGATTTAGTAAATCTTGTTTCGTATTGTGTTGGTGTGAAATCTCCTTTCAGTTGCTACCTTTGTTACGTTTACAACACACATATCTATTGTCAATATAATACGTGAAGAGAGCCTTATATTGCCTAATCTGCCTAATGCACTTTATAATCCTCTTTTCTTAGTTATAAATTCATTAAAATTTGCCATGGTGTCATATCTCTGTAATCAATACTTCTTAAAATCACAGATGATTTTAACGTGCTAGTTTTTGTTTTAAACTCCTCGCGCTGTTATACACACTTGAGTTTCTCTCGCCTAACTCGTAGACAGGCGTATACTTTGACACTTGAAGGGTACTCTCATCCATACGACGATCTGATTGCGCTCGCTCTGAGGCACTCACTCTCCCTATTGAACTGGTACGTAGTGGAGCCCTTGCGTGTTGTGCCCATAATAGAGAGTGCGCCTTCCAAGTTGCGCTTCTGGAAGAGGGGTTCCCGCATGGGCACGCAGGAGTGAGGTGCATAGCGCAGTCTAATTGTGTATACTACTCTGGCATGGATTAAAAGAGGAGTTGAATAGCTCACCCACCATACTGTTAATTTATTTACCTTACCTTCAAATTCTAAATTCACTATGTATTTTTTCGGAGTGTTATATTATTATGCTCACTGATCTAGACGTATGCTACTAGACTTTCATACGTGACGCTAGTTTGTTTTAAAGATACCATAGGAGAGTCATTGTGGCCACTTTATGCGCTAGCTAATCATCATCTCTCCCAGATTTAATTGCTCCGTAGAATTGCTCCCTTTTCTTAGTCCACTTATATGGGGACGAAAGATATTCATAATATTTTTTAAAACTAAAAACTTTCACATGCTTCGTTACAAACCGTGGTTTCAAAAATGCAGTTAAATCAAACCTTACTACATTGCCACATTTCATCATGCTTTATTTCACGTCGGTTGCTCGGCTCATTGACATAGATGTTTACCTTACTTGTAGTGCAATTTTTCACAACAGTAAGTGATATATAATCTTTAATTTGTATATATAGCTTGCATCTTACGCCCTTTTTAGTATTTACCGGTCGCAATAACTACCCGTCTATAATCACTCTTCATCTGATCAGATACCCTACAAAAAATCTTTCTATAACACATAAGCATCTTGCTAATAGAATCTTCTGAAACATTAACTAAGTTGGCAGATAAGATTTAATTTTGATTTAATAGAATAACTTAATTTTCTTTGCATCATATCTTTGTATCTTCTCATGTTTAGGCCAAATATGTGCGCTCTTTCGTAAGAACGCTCTTCATACGTAAAAAGGCTGAACAATTTAATGTTAAAGTTTCTATCTCGTTATTTTATTTGTTATTAGGTGCACTTTCATTTACTCGCGGATCTTGTTCATTTGAGAGAGGACGGATCCCATATATTGGGTCAATCCTGCTACCTTTAAATCCATTAAGATAACTTTAGATGCTCTTGTGATACTGTATAGTCATGGAGGCGAGTTTCTTCAGTCCTGGTTCTCTGCTTATATCGACATGTGACAGCAAATTCTATTCTTACTTTTCATAAGCATATACCATTCTCTCGTCGTTACGCGCCTCATCATACTTCTGTCCATCAGTCCTCAATGCCCTGCACGTTGGACCCTTTACCGGTTTCACTTACACCCTCACTTAGGATATCATAGCTACGATGCTTCCTCTTCGACAATACAATAAGTGGTATGACCTCAAGATCGTATCTGGAGGGCATATCCTAGGTGATGCAACCTAAGACATTCTTCTGATCTCTCTTCTCTCACTCGTCAATCTTCATTGGAGCTCAGGAATTAAAGAACAGACCTAGGCTCTGCCTCTTTTTAGATATCTAACTCTCAAAAGGCTACAAGTTCCGCTTGCTCCAGATCACTCGATCATAACCAAACACCTCTTCTCTGCGCTCACACACGACTATAACTTATCCAATGCTATTTGAAATCAATATCTATTAGACTCAAACACTATACTTGTTCTTATGTGTTTAGTTTCCTATTAATTTGGTTAATCAACCCAGTTCGCTGTAATTCGATTTTCTAATTATCTTTGAATCTACAAATTATTATAATCTCTAATAATTTATATTATCTATATAGGTTCTTTCTTGTTACTATCAAGACTTATATTAACAGTCAATGCTCACTCTAATATACTATACTATTTTACATAGTAATCCACTGGTAATATAGTCTAGGAACATATACTCATCCCCTATTGTTATCTTAATTTTATCCCCTAAAACTACCTTATAAACATATAATTTAGTATTTTATTGGCATGAAGTGCTTTAAATAACAGCCTATATAGTACGATATCCTATTACATTTTTGGTAAATCTACAATAATAAAATAGCTAAAATTTGCTGTAACTACATTCCAGCAAATCATATATATATTTTTTACTATAGAAGAAAAGGTCTTATTAATTATATAATATTATATTATTCTATTTATATAATATCATATATATTATAATATATTAATATTATATATTTTATTATATATATATATATATATTATATATTATATATAATTATATATATATATATATATATATTTAATATAATATCATATATATAAATATTAATATTATATATATATATTATATATTATTATAATATATTAATTAATATATATATATATATATATATATTAATATTAATATAATATATTAATATATAATATATATATATATATATATATAATATAATTAATATATATTATAATATATTAATATTAATATTTATATATCTTATAATATTATATATTAAATTATAATATATATATATAATAATATATAATATATATATATATATATATATATATATAAATATATATATTATATATATATATTATATATATATATAATATATCATAATTATTATTAAAATTATTGTATTAATATATATTATATACTATTTTTATACTAAGTAATTATAATTCTTTAGTAAATCTTAGATTAATAATCTACTAATTATACTACCAGTATTAAAATATTAGTTAATATTATATAATATTAAACTAATTATTACTTAAACGACGGTCAAATCATATATATAATAATAATAATAATTCATATAATTTAACTAATAAAATTTAACATGATCAAAGATAACATCATATACAAAGGAATTTTGAATAATAAAATCACTAATAGTAACGTGTATATAAAAAGTGATTTGCATACTTTTTCTTTACTTTTATATGACTTATTATGATCACCACACATCCTATATTCGTATTATAGTATATATGAAACTATAATGAACTTGAAAAATAATATTAATTATTATCAACTACATTATTCACTTAACTATAATGCCACGTTCTATATATAGTTACCTTTTTTCACATACCAATCATTAAAAATCACCCGTTATTTCTCGAAAGTGACTTGTCTTTCAGGTAGAGAACGGAAGTTAGGGTTCTTAATTTAACTTTAAAAAAATTCCATAGCCGAAACGATAGCCGCGGAAAATGCAGTGCGTCTTTAGAAAAATCATCCTATACAGGATTTAAATTAAAAAATTTCGGCTATCACGTACTACGAGCTATTATATATAGAATTTAGATTAGTTATAGCGTAGCGTAGCCTGAATTAGTCACGTAATAGCCGAAAATCGTTGCGTGTAATGCTCAGTACTACGTATATGCTAATGATTAAGTTAGTAATTAATTTTCCCTGTACGAATTTGACTCGAATATAATTAATCGAAATCATATAATATGGTATAGTATCAAAATAAGATCTATGGTGTGAATTTTAAGTAAATATTTTTCGTTATTAAAATTTAGAGGATCATAAATTATTATTATAGTAAGAAAAGCTCTTTTCAAATATTATCTAATATATCCGCATAAACTTATATCTTTTATATTATTGCTTAATTGAATTTTGGAATCGGAAGAAATCTCTAATAATAATAGATAGTAAGATTAGTTTAATTATATATAACTATTTACATCTATATAGCATAAATAGTAGATTTTTTTTCCTATTTGTTAATAATTCTTTTTGGCTTATATTTTAATATACAATCATTTTTAAATAATTCACTGCAAAGATTTGATGAATCGAAGAATATATATATATTTATATATATATATATATAATATATATATTAATATAAATCTATATATATATATAATAATATATATATTATATATATATATATATATATATTAATTTATATATATATTATTATATTAATATTATTAGTTCAATGAATAGATATTAGCATTGTACAAAAGAGAGCAGCAAAAAATATACAGTAAGAAATATATTTAAGAAAAAATATAAATTATTTTAGTATGGTTTCTCATGAAAGATAATGAAAAACAAAATGGAAAAGGAAATATATAAAAACTGATAGGAAGATTGAAATAAAACCCAACAACTTTTTTAGAGGTAAAATAATATTATAATGAGCTTGACTAACATACGTAGTTATATAAGTTAAGTTGTACATAGTATATTATGAATCACAATCGATTATCTATGCAATATTATCATACTGATTAGGACTCTCATAGTATTGGTGAGTATATATATTCGATACTCAGATAAATATAATAACTGTTGAAGCAATATCCGTACAATGGTATCAACTTATTCCAGTGTGGTTTTGGGATTACTTCGATATAATATTAGATTATATTCACATTAGACAACTAGCAACGGTAACATAATACTTTGCACTCATAATATATATAATTTACTCTATGAGAAAGGTAAGAATGATCATCACTCCCATTTTCAAAGAGATAATTAGGCAAAAAATACAAGTGAAAAATGTATATTTTTTCATATCGATATCGCTAGTAAAGGTTACGTTATTAATAATAATATAATAAGATAATAAGAATATTAACTCCTATATAGAATATAACTAATATATATAATAAATTACAAATATTAATATTGGATCAAATATGAAACGAATAATAGTCAATATAAACTGGATGGTATAATATATGCTTTAATATTATATCAGAAATTATATCGTAATGATGATCTTCCTGTTTATCGTCAAGTATTTGTAAAATTCTTTTGTTTATTGTACGCAGCAAAGTATCTAGTTGTATATATTTACAATACAACTAAAAAGCTGTAATATAAATATGGTAAATATATAATCAGTGATACATTATTTGAAAAGATAAATAAAATTTATGTATAGAGTTTAATCATATAATATAATAAAAGTTTCAGAATTATAACCTTTATCAAATATAATCATCACAGTTTATAGTATTTTTCCAACCTAGACGAATGGTCTAAGTATATATATATAATATATAGGTATATTTCAATATCTAAGTACAGTATCTTATTAGTACTTTCACAGTAGTGTTGTAGTCATGATTTGTTTTGACAATATTTTAGAAGCAATTTTGTCATAGTACGTGCTTCTCTGAATCATATCTATCATCACTGAACGTCTATATACAGGTTAGAATATCTCGTGGACGTATTAATTTAAATGGATTATGTTGCCTAATAGAATATGTGTAACTCTTATATATTATCCCATAGATGATGTTCACTGTCATGAATGAATATAGTATATGTTGACCTATCATGAAAGGACTACAGTGTAAAGTATTAATCTCCCGTTTTCCCAGCTATGCTCTTGCCAGATGTTGATTCTTTAATACTATACTTCTACCTGTCAATAGATTATATACAAAATCCTTTAGAAAGATCGTCTTTTTGTATGACCATCTAAAATGCGTAAGAGTTCTTGTCGATATGTTGTTTCTTTCATAATATATGTTTTGGTAAACTTGAGTCTGGGCGTGAACACTAATAATACAGATTGCGAGAAATCACATTGTGCCATTTAAGATTAAGGTATTTTAAACCTGATAATATAAAGATACAGGCCATGATATATAAAAGAGATTGTTTTGGACATAGATCTTTCATATGATGATTAGTATCTAAATGATGTATAGTACTCTCACACTAACTAATTGTTTATAACAGTTATGCAAAAGCTTAATGAATCTCCTACGCTGCAATATGTTAATAGTAAGAGGTTATGAGTTTTGTTAGTTTAAAATAGATTTGAACCTTGTAAATTAGTACCGCAATTGTATTATATAATTGTTTTTTTCAAGCAGGTAGTTAGCCTTGTTTTAATCACCATAATAAGAAGTTATTTTTATCTTCGTTATTACGATTGTATCGATGTCTTCTTCACGCGAATCATTTAAATTTTTCTCATATTCATAATGTATTTAATATGACAATATGGTAACACATTCGTCGTATTGTTCTGTCATCATACAATCGATATTTAATTTGGAGGTGGAGTGTGAATACACGGATAGATTATCTGACTCTAATTCGCTCAAGCACTCACTATATATAATATATAGTAAAATGACTGTACTAGTGAATTAAAATATATGAAGTAGATAGACTCGATATTGAGCACTATTCTCTCACTCTAATATATTTTATTATGGTTCAGGTGATTACAATCTGTTATTATTTGTAGTATTATGTTTTGTTCAAATTAGGACCAATATATCTCTAGAATATCTATGTTTTTTATCTTATTACATATCACTTACGATTTAAATTTTGATAAACCTTCAGTGACATATGAAATTATCTAAGTAACGTTCTATAGAGTGTATTGTTTCATAATAACACGTAATAATCGTGATAGTTTTCCTAAATTAGTTAATATTTATTATCTTATGATTTAGCGCCACAAACAATTATATTCTGTTTTATGCACGAACTTTGTGGCTCGTTTCTTGACACTTATTTCCTCTTTGTTCGTTTTTTTTTTTAATCATATTGACTTACTCTGTAGCCAATACGATTATGAATACCAACAATGAACCTCATTACTCAGGTCGGATCACACGTAGACTCGTAGATTGGGGCAAATAATATACGTTTCAAAAGTATTTTTTTAAAAATAATATTTTTAATAAAAAGAATACATTATTGCATATAATTATCTTTAGTTTTCTTAATATTAAATTGTCTTGAAATGTTGGATCATTCCAACCTATAAAAAACCATAATATTAACATTATATTTAGAAATAAAGTCTTACTAAGCTCTTGTTCAGAAAATGTCTAGCAAACTAAGTATCCATATATATAAAATAACATTTTTTTTCATAAATTTTAAATCTCAAAAGTACGACACTTACCAGAAAAATACCTAATTATACTAATATTTTAGTGAAATAATAAAAATAAACAGATAATCTATGTAAATTAATTAGTAATAATATAATATTATATGGTTGTGTGGAGGTCCGAGCACGAGAAGAAGAAAATATTAATGTGCAGTAAATTGAGTTATTTCCTTCAATATATAACTCACCTGATATAGGGGAAATGGAGCGGGGGGAACCCCTACGCGACTCACTACCAATACAAATGTAGCGGGGGTTCACGGAGACTCTCCCGAGAAGGCGGTGGGGAAAATTAGTCCTATACCTACTGTTTCCTAGTTCTCACCTATCACGGAAGGTCCGAGAATAAGAACCCCGATATTCCTGCCTAATCTTTGCGGATTTACCCTTGTGGTATTTCCATTTATTATATTATATAAAAAAAATAAAAAATTATTATAATGTTACTGAGATCCTGTAAAACGTAAACTGGTACTATATATATATTTATTTTTAAATCTATTGTATCAATTTTATAAGGTAAGCCATATCATTTGATTGGTATATAATAGTAAGGTCAAATTAATATTAAAAATAAAAAAATAACAAAAATAAATAAATATTCATAATAATACATAACTGACCCAAGCGTAAACAGAAAAGGTCCAATATACATTAATTAAATATATATATATTATATATAATATATATATTAATTAATATATTAAATATATATATATATTTTATATATATATATATAATATATATATATATATATTATATATATTTATATTAATAATATATATATATATATATTATATTATATATTATTATATATATTTCGTTTTAGATAATTCTTTTAAACCCATTAATAAATTTGTTAGAGGTATAAAAGAAAAATGTGAAAATATTATATTTTAATATAAATTTGCCAATAAAATCCTCTTTAACCTAATGTAACGTTTTAAATCGCCGGGCATGAGATATTAGGATGATCCGATGATATATTACATCTCAGTTATTTTTTCTCAATAATATTTCGATTGTATTGGTGACGTAATGGTTCTTAGAGAGATAAGGCAGTCCAGTAAGGCTGTTTTCAAATATATAAGGCTCATAATAGTATTTCTGATCACAATATGAGATATTATATTGAGTACTAGATACATGATATAGTCGATAGAGATTGATATAATAATGACACTCTAGCTACAGAATTACTTCATCAGCTATCCATTCTTAGTCATTATATTATTTGACCTAGTTAATTATGTCAACATATATATACTATATAAGTATTTGGAAATTAGGTTGACTGCCATAACTATTAGAAACTAATTACTTCAATTGACCTTTCTGTTTATTTTCGATAGACATTATATATATATTACTGGTGTTTGATGATGCTCCAATTTATTTTCAAGTATTCCATAAATATCTCACTCACTCTCTCACTCTACCATTTACTGCTTTTTATACTAAATCCTCAATATGGGTGCATTTCGGATATCTTACCTTGTATACATATATGTTACCAGTATATCTTATTTATCTTCTCAATATGGTCAACTCAATATATTATAATAACAACTGTATTATCGTATAGATCAAATTGCTAAATAGGAAGATAATAATTTAATGCTTTAGTATCGATAATTTGTCAGTATTGAGTGATCTCCCTACTATCAGCCTGATGACTTATCTTTTCTCAAAAGTATCAAAATGGAAATAAAATGATGTGCGATAAATAAGTCTGTGGAGAGTAGAATAATGTTAGGTTATATAAGACACTGGTGGTACTAGTATATATATTTTTTGAATGTTATATGGTAAATTTTATATTTTATAAGGACGAATCCTTGTAATTTTCAAGTCTGTAGATGTATATAGAAGGGGTGGTCACCCCGATGGTGGACCGTCGATATCGCGCTTACGCCCTTGTGGCGTGCTCCGAACGAGTGAGTTAGGCCTAACGAGAGTTTGGGATCGCAAGATAATAGAGCCTGAATGACGCTAATCGCTCTCAGGTCGTTAGCCGAGATTCATAGCGTCATCGCGCATATACACACTTCTTCCAACAGAATATAGATGGCAGTCATAACGACTCGTTCGTCGCTTACATTTATCTCTCTATGATTTAATATCTATCTAAAGTAATATTATTAAGTATTTATTAATATATTAGAATATTTTTCATTATTTCAATTTATTCATTGTATTTTATCTTGTTAGTATATCTAAGTATTACTGTGTGTTATGAGTCTGTTATAATCGTGTTTCGGAGAGTGATTGAGTGATATGATTCTATCAGGCGTAGCCAGATGTATAGTCTTGTATACTGTCAGACGCGAGGAAAACGACCACACGACATCCAGAAAAATGCTTTAAGCCAATAATTTAATTAATATCATTTGATGGTAAATTAACGCGTAGAGCGTGTGATATTACTTTTTGAGATGTTGTATTTCTCTAAAATAATACTCACCATATCTTACATATTTACTTCTGTTCTAAAGTCTTGCTCTCTAATGCTGTCAGCATTGGAGTTCTCTTGCTTAAAGTGTATATTCCCGATTTCAATTTTCCATCCCGATTAAAACCCCGCGATCTACTCGCAGTACAGGTGTTGGCTGCCAAAATGCTAACTTCCTTGCTAGAATATCGTTGTCTTTAAGCTTCTCTTGGCTATCTGCCCGTAAAGGGCAAGAGTCCAAGCAGCTAGTCTAGCCATGTCAGTCTATGCATCCTTCTCGCGCGAGTACCAGTTTTGCGCCCCTCTTCCGAGTGTACCTCGGTTACTAATGAAACATGGTACGAGCATTCTGCATATTATTATGCGGCCATCCAGTGTGGGCACTGCTCTCTCGAACTATTTGGTTTTAACGATATGATTTGTAATGCGGAGTATACTGTGTGAGGTGTTCTACTCACATATTTTGTATAGCAATTGCAATCATAGTTCGAGTAGATATTACTAGTATAATTATTGAACTTATAGTTA
This sequence comes from Trachelipus rathkii, assembly GCA_015478945.1. Taxonomy (NCBI): domain Eukaryota; kingdom Metazoa; phylum Arthropoda; class Malacostraca; order Isopoda; family Trachelipodidae; genus Trachelipus; species Trachelipus rathkii. Next base: position 12,666 of record JABUQX010034509.1, on the reverse strand, counting down.
GATACTATTTTATTTACTCCTTTATATTTTACATTATTATTATTATTCTATTTGAAATCATATCATCTTGAAGGTCAACACTCTACTCATTGCTATTGTATTGCAATTATTATCTCGCTCAATTAATTATTACCTCTCCTGATACTTCATTTTTATAGTATTATCC
>JABUQX010034509.1:0-7500 GCA_015478945.1 Trachelipus rathkii | reverse complement strand
TATATATAATATATATATATATATATATTAATATATTATATATATATATAATATATATATAGATTTATATATATATTATTTATATATATATATATAATTTAATATATATATTACTATATATTATATTTATAATAATAATATATATATAAATATGCTGTACTATTTTTTAATATTTTTGGGTGCTCACTTAGGTCAAAGTAGGCGTTGTACCTTACTCTGCTCTACCTATATATACCGTCAAAAGCCGCCACTATAATATATATATATATATTATATATATATATATATATATATATATAAATTATTAATTATATATTATATATATATATTATTAATATTAAGTATTATTATATATTATAATATATATTAATATTATATATTATATATATATATATATATATATTAATATCTTATAATATATATATTATATTATTATTAATATTAATATATATATATATAATATTATATATATTAATTTAATATATATTATTTATATATAACTAAATTTTTTCTTTTATTCTTTTTTATTTTTCAATTTATAAAATTTTTTGGGGAGCTGGTGCGGTGCGTAGTGGGTGCGATCAATTATAGGGCCGCTCAACCAACGCAGCGCCCGCGTCAACCGCACCCGGAAACTAATTTGTATACTCACGGTGCTCCGCACAGAAACCGCCAGATCGACACGCTTTTATTTTTAACTTACAGCAATCTATAAATTAATCACGCAACACGCACCGCACCAGGCGCTTGAAATTTTGGATGCGCACCCTTGCACATAATCGTCACCGGCACCATAAATTATTAGCAGAAAATAGGTATACACGGGCACACCCGATCCATAATTAATAGACACACACTGTGCACTCTCACATTCATCATGAATATATCGGCCTATAATACGCTCTTAATATTATTAATATATTATTATAATATATATATATTATATATATAATATATATATTAATATAATATATTATATTATATTAATATTATTAATATATATATATATATATATATATATTATATATATATATATATATATATATATATATATATTATATTATATATTAATATAATATTATATATATACTTAATATATATATTATATATTATAATATATATATAATATTAATATATTTATATATATTATATATTATATAATATTATTATATTATATATAATATTATTAATATATATAATATAATTAAATAATTATATATATATATATATATGATTAGCAAAAGTAATTGCAAGGGGTTTATGTGAATTTGAATTCCGCTATTAAAATTGTTTTCAATTTTATTTGTTTTAAAATAAAAAATAGGTCAAGCCATATAATCACTGCTAATTGCAAATATTTTTTGATTTATTTTTGTTACTTATAAATATATCCTTTTAAATGTAGATACTGCACAGGCTCCTCTGTCAAAATACTGTATAGATTATCTGGTTTCCTTGTAACATTTGTAAGGAGGGAAATAATAGATACAATGATGAGAATACCACGTGGCCAGATCTTTTAGATACTTTTATTTTTAAAAATCATGGATTGTTGATTTTCTGTGTCTGTATTGTCCAAAGCTTTATTAATATTTTAATGTTATTTGTATAATTATTATTATTCATTATTATTTATTATGAGTTTTTCTTCGAAAATAATAATAGTTAAATAGCTTGTCCTCGAAACTATATCCTAATTAATAATATATAATGGATTTTGACAAGCAAAATGAATATTTTTCAAAATAAATAGTGTTTTAATGTTGAATGTAATGTAATTGCATTTTTTGATTTGAAAGCGTGGTGGATAGAACCCATAAAGTCGTTTTCGTGAATGGTTCCTTAATTCTTGATTGGAACTGTAGAGATTGTTTATTCTTCGTACGATGATTTACGACGAATTATTACAAGGACTAACCCAATCCCACGCTGCCTCTCGTCGTTTAGTATTGTGTTACTGTATATATTTTGTGTTACTAAATTTATTAGTGAATAAATAAATAGTAAGTATATATCCATCATCCATTTGCCTTACTGTTTTTTAAGGTTTGTTGATTCGTCATAGGTCGGTAATCTAATTCTTTGAATTCCGTAATAAATAGTCGACAAAAAGTACGAAATAATTATTTGATCATTTCTGAGTGTCGTTTGCATTTGTTTGTTCCAGATTAAATCAACTTCAGTGGATGCAGTTGGTATGCCATACTAATAGCCCGTTTAGTATTTCTTCTTTCGATCATCGAATTTGCATTAATTATTTGTTAGGTTGTATAGTGTATTTTGTGTTGCTAGTAAGAGTAGTTTATTTATATCCAGACAAAAATGATAACAAAATTTGGAAATTAAATATATCAATTGTGACAAGGTAGGTCATAGGGCAGACAAATTTTTCATAGATGTGTAGAAATAATATAGTCCTGTTCTCTTATATATAGATGTAGAATATTATAGGGGGATTAAGTTTGTGATTTTCGATGCGACCTACTAAGTAAATCAAGCAGTAAATCGTGGTATTTTGTGATTCCGAGTTTGGCGTTTGTTTATGTTCTAAGATGCGTCGTCTGCACAGATCAAGTAGAGTCTTTTATACAGTGTGTTGCCCTTTTTTTGGAAGTAAGTTGCTATGCGTTTTATTACTCCGGCAGGCTTTAAAGCCCTTGTTATTTATTGCAATTTTACCGTTCCCGTGAATGTTTTCCGATATATATTTCGGGGGCATTAATTGGGGATAGGACCCCGGGTAGGTAAAATTATACAAAACAAAAAAAATTTTTTGAAAAAAAGGTTTTTTTTTTAATATTTATTTTCTCAAGACAATGTGAGTATAATGTTTGTAATTTCGCAACTACTCTCTATAAGCTTGTGTGTGAGGATTTTATTTATTCACTGAATTTGGAGAACATGTCTATATTGCATTAGAGAAACTGTTATGATAAAAGTCAGCTGTTCACTCATTTATCCAAGTATTAACATTCATCGAACACACGATTTTAATATAAATATTCTTCTTGGTCACACATTGATCGAAATTACGGGACAGTTAATGTAGTTGGCTGTTAAGATTTCAATTTGTTAAGTTTTCAAGTTTAAGATTATGGAGGATTGACAGGAAAATTATCCACGAATAGTGCAAATCGTCACTGTCATATATAATGTTAATTTATTACAATTTAAGTTGATTTTATCCAACCATTTTTTGAACATAAATATTTAATATATTTTTTATAAATATTTATGGGCGAGGATCTGTATAAATTTAGTTGTTAGAGTACTTTACTATTGTTTAATCAGTTGTTTTGCATATACATCAACAACTTGAATGCAACATATACTATGTGAACGAAATGTAATATGCTTGTATGTAATATATATATTGGTTTAGTTTGATAATATTTGTATTGCTCAATTATGTTTAAGGATTTGTAGATATCAGCATAAAAATATAATTGTATTTGGGTTACTGTAGTTTCTATATATTCGGTGCGCAATACCTGTATGTGGGATACCTTCCCCAGCGCTCAATTCTAACTGCATGTATATCTCATCGGGATGTTATACAAATATTAGTTTTTGTGTCACGAAGCATGTACAAAGTTAATATGCTAATCCATTTTTTTTTTTAAGTGATTTTTATTTATAAATTTATTCCATGTAGTTATTATATCTTGGAGTCGTGTGAAAAGATAATCTTTATTCCTTATTACTATACAATATATCAGATAGTTATTCTATAATTTGGTGCTCGCATGTGAAATCATTGATTTTCATGTATATATAACTATCCCCTCATTACTTTAGAGATAACAAATAGATAACAGGTGAAATTCTTTGATAACGAAAGCATTAAATTGACTGGACGGTTTTTCACTATAAAGCAACGAACTCGTCAAACCGTTGTTTCACACTTGAAGGATTCTTCAGGGAGATACGTTGTCGTGAAGTTTTTCTTTGAGTATAATCATTGTCCACTGTATGTATTGCACAGTCGCCGCGTAACTCTCATTCAATGCAGGAGGTCTGGTATACTGTTACATCATATAGTTTGAGAATCTGACAATTCGTGAAATAGTTGGTTTGTATTGTCAACGGGGCCTGGCCAAGGATTTGTTTACTGTTTTTACGTTGGAAGAGTAAGTTTATGACATATAATTTATTATCTATATCTTTTCAACCAAACCATTACATTTAAATTGGGTATAACCTGTCTCGGGATTTTATGTTATAACCACCAGTCCAAATATTCCGTTTTATCACTGAATTGTCCTCTGTTGTGAGTTCACTTTCTGCTATTTTGCTGAATTCTATGAGCACATCTCAGAGTTATCATTGTTAGTCGTTTTGCCGAAACCCTGTGCTAGAGTTAATGTTCAAGTGTTGCAACTAATATCGACATTTGGGATATTTGTTGATATTGAGTTTTTAACCTGTCAGTATAGTCTACTTGACTATTTGTTTTATTGAGTTTGCATGTATATGACATTTTGTGCGTTAATTGGTGAATAGTATTTATCCTATTTGCAGACATACTCCATCACGTCTTGCGTCAAACTAAATTAACTCTGGATTAACATTTTAATATTTTATCTATTTTCATTGCCTTTTATAATACTATATATATATATATATATTTCAAATTATATACTTACTCTATATATATATCTATATATATATATAATATATAATTACTATATTATACTCATATATATATATATATATATGATATATATATATATTATCTATATATATAATATTACTATTATATTATTTACTCTTATACTATCTATATATATATTATGACTCCTATCTATCTATAATAATATAACAATATATAACAAAAGTATATTGGTAACGCTAACTAATTAAATAACCTGTTTAATTATCATCGCTTATAACTATATTATACCTTTTAATAAATAACTAGGTATTATATTAGTTATCCTTAAAAATTGTTTAGATAGGAAGTAAAATTTACAAAGTTGAGCGAAACGGACAGAATGATAGATGAGTGTGTGCCGGGAAATTCGTGGTTTATAGATTATTACTTGTCTTTGAGTATCGTTATGTGTGTGCGATAGATTTCATCTATTTTTCTCCTCTAATCTCTCTGATGCGCGAAACATTTTTTGTCCATACAGTTTTACTCTACTAGATTGGTTTTAAAATGTGACGCCCATAATGTATAGGGCTTATCTTTTAACCTATCCCATTATAACTTTATATCTTTTTTATTTTTTATTTTATTTTTTTTTTTTATTTCATTTAAATATTTCACTTATATTTTCAATATGGGTACTATATATATATATATGAGGCATTTATATATATTAAGTTTTATTTATATTAGTTTTAATCGGAATTGAACCCTTATACAAAGATGAAATGTGTTTGATATCATATATAATATATATATCTATAGAGTATATATGAAGGTCTGAGGTATAATATACAAGCCTTTAAGATATATGTTAGAATACAACGTTTTTCTACATATTACAGCTAATATAATGTGGAGTAACTATGGTATTGAGCTTTAATTTAGGGTTACCTCATTGTTAAAATTCATTGTGTTGTACGATGTACAAATAGAGTTTGTATTTTACACCCTCTCTGTGTGTAAATTAGTGAGGGAACTGAGGGAGGGTGAGTCAGAGGTCTATAAAATTATAACGCAGAATTTTGGTAAAGAGAGTCTTCTTCGGTTGATTTGCACAGAATCTCGATGCGTCAAGATGTGACGCTTTGTTACGTAGTGGCTGATGATATTGGTTTATAATTTTGTTTTGACTTGAGGCAGGTATGGACCAGAATATAATAATAATTATAAAAACTGATAGTAACAATGGCTTCTATCTTAATATACTGAATATTGTCATTAGATTAATGCACATAGTTCAAATATTTAGAGTTTATACAGGGTAATGAAAACTTTCGCTGCAATCGCATTAAAGAGTATAAATAGATCAATTGGCTATATTCAAATGAATAAGATAGCATGAACTCGAAGAAATACAATGAAATACATATGAAATCATTGAAGACTGTCTATAATTAGCATAATTATTAAGATAAGAGATAAAAGTATTAAATGATCAGCTTTGATTCGCTGTATAGAGGAGATTAGCTAAGCTTGACAGCGTGAAAAACGATGAAAAACGGTAAAGATGCGCTGTAAGCTTTGAAAAGCTGCAGAGAGATAAAAAATGTCGATAGCCTCTTTGGAAAGTGTTCGATTGTTTGGGAAAAAGATGCAGAGAAGCAGAGGAGGAGAATGTTGCAAAATGAAGCTTGAAATGCTGAGGATAGACAGCCAGATCAACAATAAGAACTGGCAGAACTTGCTTTGAAATGCTTGGCTGATAAACGCAAACGATTGTATATGCTAGTTACTAATAGCTTAATTTCAATTTTTTAATTTTCCATTCAAGTCACCAACAAGCAACTATAACCTTTAATTATACTTGCAGAATTTTTAGTTATGCAGAAAGTAAGTAAATGTTAATTTACACCAAATTTAGAACGTAAAAAGAGTCCTTAATCGAAATTTGGAAGCTCTTCCCATTCTTCGTGAGAAAACGAATGATATAGAAGGAGTACTTTGGGTTAATATTTTATTGATAGCAAAGAATAAGATACATAGACGGTAAAGGCAATATGAACATTTTCTTTTTTTCTCAATGGATAAGCGAGCGTAAATTTTTGTTTGACTCTTTAGAGAATTTGTTGTTTTATTCTTTTAACAAGAAGAAGTTTTAAGTTTTATTGTAGGTCCAGTGGTGTTTCATCAAATTATTTGGTATTTATTGTCAGTTTGCCGGCCATTCGAGCTTAAGGAATTAATGATAATCGGGTCTTGTGTAACAGCTCAATGGGTTGCTTGATGGTGTGTGGTGTCAAAATACGGCTAGAAAATGGTAGAGATCTAACTGATCGGAAAGTCATTGATACTACTGACGTCAAGATGGACCAATTATCAGTGCGTCGCATATTCAAGACAACATACAACAAAACACCTACCTCCCCATACCTAACATTAACACAAGATGAAAGCTCTATAGAGGGAAGTAAAGGCAAAACAATTGCTGATCGTAAGAAGAAGCAGGCAAAACGAGACGATTGACTACCATACCACGACAGAACCTCTCAGACAACCATAATATGTCCAATGCCAATGCGAGAATTCCTTTGCAACAGTAAAAGGAGAAACCTTGTTCCTTGGTCCGTAAGAAGAAGCAACCAAAACGACATCTGACGGAACATGGAGCACCTCGTGTCAACTATGTCGAAACTGAGAGACGTATACTGAAAAATGTAGAACAGTTTTGTGGAGAGCGCCCCGAATGGAGTCCTGACAATGCTGATGTGAATTTTAGCTAGAAAAAAAAAACTGTGCAACAGGATCGACCAGTCAACGGGTGTAGAGAGCGCGCGTGGTGTTCCCGACCATAATCGGAGGAAATGGTTCTCGTCTATGGCGAGAGAATGCAGAAGGATGTCATGGCG
>JABUQX010034508.1:0-60374 GCA_015478945.1 Trachelipus rathkii | reverse complement strand
CAATCAGTTCAGATTTAGAATAAATTTTATTGTTAATTTGAAAGTATTATTATGAGAGCGGAAACAAAGTCTTACCTAAACCTGTTATGTGATTATTATATGTACAGGCATAATTTGAAACATCTATTAAGATCACAGCCACAAACTAATGTTCTATTAGTTGTGTGTTATTAAAATTGAAACAGCCAATTTGAACGTCTCTTCTCCTACCGGCTAGATTCTAGATGATAGGATGGGAACCCAGGTATTAGGCGCCGAGATCAATCCATACAGATTGTCGAATTTTGGTGTGTCTACTCAGGGCGATTGCCCGGACACAATATATATTATTTGTAATAAAAATATTAAAGGTGTTATACTATATATTAAACTTGTTCTTAATTATAATAAGAATCTTTTTAAGTGGTCATTTATAGATACGCTAAGTATGATTCAATCTCAATGTTGAAAGTATTAAATAAGATAAAAAATTAGAAAGAACGGTGGATAAGAGGATTTCTAGTAAAGAACATGCATTTTCTATTATATGCCCCCACTTTGCAAAACGTGTTCGAAAAATGATAAATGTCTTTTCTATTAGTATACTATGTGGCGGATTTGGTAGTTCACGGAAATATAAATTCGAAAGTGGGTCTGTTGGCTACCGTATCACTATACAAGTAGTCTTATATATATACTTAAATTAAAATAATAAATCTATTTCGACATATGTGATCAAACTACAATAAAAGAATGTTAATAAAAGAAAATAAACATCAACTATTGTTTATATACACCTTCCACCTTATATAATTATTGTACGAGGGGTTGAGGAGATTTAATTCTATGGTCTAATTAAATTAATAACCTCATCAGTCTTATCCGGCTATATAGGTTACTATATTATATTATATATATATTATATATATATACTAATATATAATATATATGATATATTTAGGGAAATAGTAAATATATATATATAATATTGTATAGTTGTATATATATAATATAATATATGTAGATGTATATATAATATATAAGTATAATATAGATGGGATAGCGTATAATAGTAGTAGTAGTACAACTAGTATTATATATAATAATAATATATAATAGGTATATAATGCTTAAGAATTAATATTACTAGCAATTACAATGTATATCATAGTTATATAATATTATATATATATTATATATATATGATAGTACTACACTGAACTATATATATATATATATATAAATTAATATATTAATATATAATATACTATATATAATATATTATTATAATTAACTATTATATATATGTTTAATAAGATATTATATATCATAGCGAACATATATATATTATATACTATAATTTATAAATATATATATATAGGACGTATATATAGGTATATATATATAGGTTGGAGTAGGGGGATTATATATTTATATAAATATATATATTTATATATAGTATATATATACTATATGTATATATAGATATATATATATATAATATTATTATATATATAGTATAGATAATATAATATATAGTATATATGTAGTATGATATAATATATATTAATACAGTTATATATATATATATATATATGAATATATATATATATATATATATATATATATATATATATATAGTATATATATAGTATATATATATAATATATATATTATATATATAGTATATATTATAATATATATATATATATATATAATATATATATATAATAGGTATTATATTATATATATTAAAAATTGTTAGATATATATGTGGGAGTGAATAATATATAATAAGATAGTAATATGATGATATATATCATATATAATTATATAGTATATATATAATATTTTAATTATTAATTAAAAAGAGGAGATATGTTGATAGGCATCTCACCGTCTATAGTTAATTTATATAGTATATAATATTTACTAATTATATAATATTATCGTATGATATATATAATTATTATATATATAGATATAATATATATATAGCATTTGTATAATATTTATAGTAATTACAGTTAAGATTAGTTATAGCGTGTGTTTTAGTTCTATTTTATCAATATCTACTCTTATTATAATATAATATATATCTTATATAGATAGATACGTATATAAATATTTTTAGGTATATATATATATATATATTATATAATATATATATATATTATTATAATAAATACTATTATTAATTTACTATATCTAGTAATTAAATTTGAAGTATTACTGGAATAGTTAAATCATATATTCAATTATGTAAATAATATAGGTCAGTTTACGCTGGTATGAGGAACAAACATGATTCTAGAAAGTAAATATCACTGATACGAGTACACACAAAAAAATTTAAACCAACATCTGTATATGTGCTAACTTATCTTTTGTTTAACAGTGACAGTTCGTATGGAAGCAATTTTAAATCTGGCAGACGTAGCCGTGGAGAACACTGTAATCAATGAATTTCAATTATTTATTCACATGGAAAGGAAGAAGAGAATTTATATCTTATAGTAACGATGATTAATTCATAAATGGTATATTTTTAATCAAATGTCCAGCTATTAATAATACTGGTGAATACCTTATATAACTATACGACTTAAATAATGCGTTTTCGCAAGCCTTTAATATGTATAAATAGGTATATTTATATATATAATAGCCACATAATATATTATATAGTAGATTCAACAATAATGGTAATAAATAGTTATATTACCCAATAGTAGTATTTGTTATATTTACCTATGTACTATAATTTATCTATATATACGTTATATTATTATAGTATACGGTAAGTACATAACCTATATAATATCTCATACCATCTAATAGTACGTACTGATATATGTTGTCATACTTTTAATTATTTTGCTAATCGTAATTATATTGATATAATTTTTCATTAATTTATTAATTATTGTATAATAATATTCTATATATTATGTAATATTAATATTTATATTTTTCCCGGTATTACACGTGTTTGTAATTTATGTATATAAAATAATACATATAGTTACATTGAAGTTTCTTTTAGAATTAGCATACGAGTAAAGTATTAAGTAATATATGTAAATGTTATTAATAATATTTCGCCCACATATATTTAATTAATATTATTTCTATAAAAATATATAAATATTATTAATTAATAATAAATATTAAATAATAAATTAAATAATAATAACCTCAGTTTCGAATTTAAATAATTATTGTAAAACAACAAACCGTCTCCGAAATTTTAAAATTTAGCTTTTTATCTCTCCAAAAATGGGGATGTCACATACATCTCTAATAAATATATTTACAAAAGTCAAATATAGCTAGTAGCGTTTGTGTTCACAGGCGAGCATAATTTAGTAATTGAACTATAACAGACTGAATCTTAATAAACTGAATATTCTCTCTGAATACATATCATTTTTGATGATTAATTCTTTTATTTCTGTTTAACATTATTAATTTACATTGGTTTTTATTGAAATTTAATGAGTAAGGAACTGGAAGGTGTATCCTCAAAAATTTTGCCAATATTATTTTACAGTAAATTTTTTTCCGGAGTTTGAATTTAGTTTATTTTTATATATAAAGAAGTTAGATAATTATAATAATAATTTATAATTATATTATAATAGTATATTATATCATTAATAATTTTAATAATATTTATTAATTACATTATATACTATTATATATTATAATATTTCTGTGTAATATATATAATCTATATAGTTTTACTTAATATAATATTAATATTATTATATAATTTAATTAAAACTTAATCCTAGAACTATATATAAATATTTATATTATATATATACAAATTAGAATTAATGTTGTTAGTATGCTTCATGTCGTTCTGACATTTTTTTATAAATTTACTTTACATTCCATATTGCCCTCGGTCATCAGTGATGTTGTGAGTGTGAGGTGCTTTTTCGTGTGTTAGCCGCTAAGCGGCGCCGGTGTGTGTAGTGTGATTGTAGTGTGTCATAACTATCGCTACGCTAATACTTATCTACGCAATGTGTAGTGTGTGTGTGGTGGGCAATGTGATGTTCATCTAAAAGGTAATATTAAGCATGCACTAAGGTACATGTGTGTGTGTAGGATATGCGGTGCCACAGGTTGCGTGCGCTTAGAGAGAGAGAGAGAGAAGGAGACGAGTGGCGAGGAGAGTGGATGAGAGAAGATGTTAAGCAGGATAGTTATGAACTTAATTTAAAAATAAGAAGAGATGATATAAATTTATGGTTGAGTGAGTAATATATTATGAAGTAGATAGACAGAGGTATCAGAGATAGAGAGAGTTGATAACAAGCATGAATTTATAATAGTAGAAGAATTATAAGGTAAAGATATAAATTACTACATATAATGGATAAGAGAAAAAGACGGAAAAAGGATGTTGGAGTCGATTTTATTACTATATACATATATATTGAATATGTTATATATTATATTTAATATATATATAATATTATATATATTTTAATATACTTATATATTATATATAGTATATATATATAATTATATAATATATATAGTATGTATTTAGTATATAAATTATAAGTATATAACTATTATAATTAATTTGTAGGTTATATATAATGGCAGTGAGAAAGACTGAGAGAGAGATGAGAGGATCTTGTGAGATAAGTTGTAGTAGAAAATTTACTGTATAGAAAAAAGTATATTATATAGTTATAAATCTAAATAATAATATATATATATATATTATTGTATATAAGTAATATATGATATATATATATTATATATATATATATATTATTATATATATATAGTATACATATATATAATATATATATATATATATTAATTATAATATATATAAGAATAATATATATAGAAGAGAGAGGAAGAAGAGAGAGAGATGAAGAGAGATGAAGAGGATGATGAGGAAGAGAGAGAAAAGAGAGGAAGGGTTAGTTAGATGATCTAGGTAGTAGAATATGCAGGTATAGCAAGTAAGGTAGAATACTTGTAAGAATAATATTGAAGGTAGGAGGAATAGGTAGATAGTCTACAGCGACAATATAAAGTAGATAGTGATTAATGGTACCGGTTATGCAGATAGTTAGATAGATAAATAAAAAATAGAAAAAAAAAAAAAATATTACTTGAAATAGGTAGGCAGGGATATATAGAAGATTGAAAGCAGAGAGAGATCTTATGACTAGATTATTTAAGATTCATAAAAGCAAATAGTAAGATTTAGATAAAAAGAATCGAAAATAGATTATAGATTAAATAAATAGATAGTAGAAAAAATATTATAGAACATTGCGCAGAGAGTAGGTTAATAGATAGAAAAGCAGAGAGAATATTAGATAGACAGATGGATTAAAGGTTATAAACAAAATAGGGATAAATATAATAGATAAGGTAGATAAACTAAAGATAGATAGATTAGATATGTTGGGTAGTATTACAAAACAACGTGACAATTTTTTATTTGATCGATTTAATCGATTTTGCCGAACAATATGGAAAACCTAAAAATTAAATAGCGAATTGAAAAACGGGGGGGGTCTCCCGCGCTACTCTTGTCCCCCATCCAACAGCGGAAGATTCCCCACCCTCCACTTTTTTCCCATTTACCCCTTCCCCTTTACAGTTACATTTTGGAAGGTGACTGAACTGTAAGAAACGGGAACGTGAATTAATCACGTTTTACTTAGAATACTTTTCAATCGTTTTTATTGTTAAATTAATTTTGTTTTAAATATATAATGAATAAAAGTTAATCTAAAATTAAAATAAGTTAAGAAATAAATGAAAAAAAATATTAATATTAATAATATAATGAAAAATAATTTGATAAATAAATAAATATATGAAATAAATTAATAAAAGCGTTGTATTACTTCGATTTAAAAAATTTTTACATGGATTTTATTTTTTTTTTTTTTTTTTTTTCACAAAATGTACCAAATTGTACCAAATGTACCAAATTGAAATAAATTGAATTGGGTGAATTGTTACAATCAATATTAAAATCAATTATATAGATCCCGTGATGTAAGTCTGAAACAAATTGATGAAATAAAGACAATAAAAATGCTTAAAAATAATATTAGTTTGAATTTTATGTAATACGGTAGGCTTTATTGATAAAAAAAAAAGGTTTATTTAGCACCAAGAGATATATTCGCTTCAAACCTTTGCTTCTAAATCAATCTTAACGATTCGGGAGGCAAAACTCCTCCTTCACCTTCCTGCAACTCATTTTTATTTAATATTGCAATTTCTTTTAAAGAAGTTATTTCGTTAAAGAAGACTGATTGCAGTTGGGCGAAATTGACTGGAGTTAAGAGTTAAAGAAGACAAACTTGAGTTAAAGAAGACCGACTGGAGTTGAAGAAGACAAACTGGAGTTGAAGAAGACAAACTGAAGTTGAAGAAGACAAACTGGAGTTGAAGAAGATAAACTGGAGTTGAAGAAGAATAAACATGGAGTTGATAGAAGATAAACTGGAGTTGAGAAACGGCTAAATGGATGTTGAATTTGAAGACAAACTGGAGTTGAGAAGACAAACTGTGGAGTTTGAAGAAGTTACAAATGGGGAGTGTTTGAAGAAGACAAACTGCGATTGATAAGAGGATAAACTGGAGAATTGTTGGAGTTGGAGTAGAAAGTGTGACCGAAAACTTGAGTGTGTATCATGGTTCTTTATTCGGTCTAAAGTTGTTCGCGTTAAACTCAAGCATACTACCTCTAGCGCTGAGTGTTGAAATCTCCGGAGCAGCCAAATCTTGGCTTAGCTTTGAATATAGGGTACTAACTTGTCTTGTTGTTTATGATAATAGTTAGGCAAACTTGTGATGTTGAAATGAGAGTATTGTGAAATAACATTTAGGTAATAGTTATTGAAGAAGATATTACATAACTTGATGAATAGAAATAAAGATAAATTACTACTATGGTATTTGATAAAGAAGTAAATCAAAGGCACCTCATTTTAGTAAATAGATAGAACTTAAAAACTGTGTTATAAAGTTGTGTTGTTTCTATTATAATAAAACTCTTAATTTGCAATGATGTGATTTATAATGTAGACTTGCCTTCTGTTGAAACTAAAGGAAGACAAACGGGGTAAAGTTTTGATAAGAAGATATAAATACTGTGAGTGTAAAAAAGTAATAAACTTGGTATATAGTTTGAAGAAGAGGTACATAAACTGGAAGATTGTTTAAGAAGTACTAAATAAACAATGGATTGTAAGAAATGTAATACATATATACATTGGAGTTTGTAATGAGACATAACTGAGTAACGTGAGTTGTAATAATAAGAAGGTAATACTCAAACTGGAGTTATGAATGATGATACAAATTTTGATGAGGTTTGAAGATAACAGATTAAGATACTGTGAGATTGATTTGATAAGAAGACAAAACTGGAGTTTGAAAAGGTCCGGCGACAGCTGATACCTCAAGAGACAAACTGTTGGGTTTGAATAGAAGACAAACTTGTTAGTGATATAAGTATGTGAAGTTTAGGTTATACATAAATCTTATGGAGTTTTGATATGTAATAGATACAAACTGTAGTTTTGAAGAAGACAAATCTGTGTGATGTTTTAGTATAGTAAAGATATAATACTTGGAGTTTTGAATGTAAGACCCAAATTTGGATATTTATTACTTTTTATATAAAAGATTAAAGTGATAAGTAACTCAATAAAATCTGATGCTTCTTGTACAATTCTTCTACTTATAAGATTTAAGTTGTTGTGATACTATTCATAATTATAAGTCAAAAAGTGACAATATTGGAGTTTAATAGTAAGAATCACAAATCATGGATGGTTAAAGATGACTTTAATTACTGTGTAATAGGTTAATAGTATTTTAATGATCTCGACTGCAATCTGAATAAAGGTATAACTCTGTGTTTTTAGAGACCGGATACTTAATGTTTGTATAAGGTCTTTCAGCGAGAGCTCGGGTATAGCTAATATGGAGTATCTGCTGTATTGGTGCTGAGCTTAATGGCCCAACACTAATCTTTTGAAATCCACGTGATATTATCATTAATGTGTACTTACTAGATTTATAACATTAGAGATGAGTTAATGATTAGAGAGTAAATACAATGATTATGTTGTTCATTTTGTACTAGTGAGTGGGGTATTTTTGTGCGCAAAGTGATTAGTGTAGTGAGTATAGTAATTTTTGTATTAATTTTTTGTAATAAAGAATTTGTAATTTGTTGGATTTTGTGTTTAAATTATTTATAGAGGAAATGTGACGGGGATAAATAATTTATGGTATTGTACTCTTAAGCTATTAATATGTCTATATGTGGCGTACATTATTTTCAAGGAAGGCGTGTAGTGTGTTTAAAAGGGTATTGAGATATAGTGGTTAGGTGGTGAGGTGGTGATTTTAGCTTTGGGTTTTGTGTAATAAAGGATTTACTCGTTCTATGGCCAGCCTAATAAATCTCTATCTCCTGTGTACTTATCCATATTTCCTCGGAATTTTCAATAAGTAATTTATGTTTTGCTGGTTTTAGATAGATGTATAATAAGATATGAGTCTTAGTATTCTGGTCTTTATGAAAAAGTACCAATAGAATTAGCGTGTGTTAAGAGAATGATATATATATGTCGCTTCTTAATACCACTCATAAATTTACAATTAGATTTAGTAATGAATCGTAGTCAAGCTTATTTATTAGTTAAGTATATCTTGTTCTAATTATATATATTATATTAGTATTGGGTTGGGTGATGTAATGATTTTATTGTATTTATATTTATTGATGTCATATTAATAGCGATGAGGTGTATTATTTTGTTATTATTATTAGATATTAATAGGGTTCACTACTATAGATAGGTAATATTAAGTCACAGTATATTTATATGTAGTGAGTAGTGTATGTATTATTATTGATAGTATATTATAGTATTTGATGTTAGGGTGAGGAGGTACATTAATGGTATATAGTATATGATATATTATATAGTATAGTAGATATTATATAACTTATTATATTAGGTGATAATGTTTATTAGCGTATATCGTTTATAGAGAGTAATATATTTTACCATTATAATATATAATATATATATATATATAGTTATTATAATAATGTATTTTAAATATATATTTTTTTTTTTTTTTTTTGTGTTTTAGCGTTACATATATTATAACTTACTTATAGCGTATAGTATAATAGATAATTAGTATATAATTACTGTGTTATAATAAGACATTTTTTAACTCAGTCAGGTATTTTTATGGGTTGGGATTTAATTATCTTACACTACTATACAAACTATATTTATTATTAATGGGCATGGGTTCACTATAACTACAGTAACTCTAAAATAAGTAATATATATGAACATCAAATCGCGAGTCTCAAAAGACATTCTTTCTCAAATTTTTTAGTTATACTAGACATTTTAAATGTCTATAGTGGATCCTAATATATATAATATATATATATAATATAATATATTATATTATAATTCAACTATATATATAATATATCCGTATGATATCGATACGTGGAATAGTTATTTATCCAATATCGCTAAGGATATCGTAATTATATATCCCAAACTGCATAATTTATTATCAGGTATAGATGGAATTATTGAATATGAATGTTGATATTTCTAGTGAATTGTGGTTAATGCATTGGCTTCGGCTGTCTGCGCGGTATGAGAGTTTATTATATTATTTTAACAAATAGATGGCAAACCAATCCCACACGTGGAACGTATTACTTAGTATCGTTGTCGTACAGCCACTCGCAAGGACATATCTTAGCTTGGTATTATTTTTTTTATAGTATTAAAATAAAAAGTGGCATTACTTCATGTTAATTTGTACCGCCATCGCGCTTAACTCGGAGTCTTACTAAATTTGGAGTAGATGAAACATTTTGGGATTACATTAATAGTCTAGTACGATTACACTTATATATAACCAAATTATATAAATTAGAATAAAATTGAAAAAATGGTATAAAATATAAACGTATTTTATATCTTATATATATTATATTATTGTAATAATGATTAAATATATGATTTATATTTATTATATATTTATATATATATATAAAATAATAATCAATTTATATACTCATATATAATTCACTTATATATATTATAATAATATATTTATTAGGTATTTCACTCTGCAGGAATTTGAAAGGGTAGTTTTCAATATATTGTTAAAATTGTTTTGAATTAAACAAAATTTTTCACAATGAAACTTACAAACTTCTGTATTATTTTTCTCGTGCTTGTTATTCTTCACATGCCTTAATTCAAAATTGGTCTTATTAAAACTGCGTGTGCTCAGTCTGCTCGAGATCTCTCACGTCAACTTGTCGTCTAGTCTCGCTGCAGAACGTAGTAGTTTGTTTACTGCAGTAGTAGGTAGTAGTAGTAAAAGTGTTCTTAATTAAGATGTTGGAGAATGCAGTCGAAATATAAACATGGAGTATGGCTACTTGTTGAATTTTATTCTTGGCTGACTAATTTTTTTATCATAAGTAAAAAGACTTTTCTCACTCAGGGCAAAAAATAAAACCCGAACAAAAGTCATACTTATTTTTAATTCATTTTTTTTTTCTTAATGGATTAATAATTGCTTCTTAATTACGATACACTTAAAAAAAATTCAAACAATAGTCCAACTAAACCCATGTTGTCTCGCATTTTGTCTAATAGGCTTCCCTTTTTTTTAATTTTATTATCAATTTAAAAAAAGATAGGCGTCTTGGTGTGACTCAAATAGCCTCCTCTATAGAGTGGATCCTTATTATTCTTTCTTAATTTGTTCTATCAAGCAATATTCAATAATTCATCAATAGGCTTTGTTAAATTTGAGGAGGGCTGTCGTTGTTGCTTATTAATAAGGGGTTGTTGTGCCTTGGTTAAGATCAGTAGATGGAGATAGCATTCTATTGCTCAGATGTTTTTAAATGTGAAATTCACAAATTAATTGAAATATTAAATAAATATTTAAAAGCGCTCAGTATATAGAAAGTATAGAATTAACATCTAACAAGTGCCAAAGATGAAGATTTGAGTGAGACAAGAAAACCTATAACACAAAGAATAGAAGTCGAATAAAGATAGAGTGAGAAAGAAAGATAGAAGATAATGATGGCATTCTGTGAAGCAATTTTGAAATGAAATTTATTACAGATTTTAGTAGCCAATTTATCATAATAATACTCGTAATAACATTTAATAATTGCCACGACTGAAGGTGAAACGTGAATAATAATAATTTTAAATATGTGTGAATCTCTACAACGAAGTCAAAGAATTTTCTACAAAAAATTCTTAATTTTTATATAATTTCACAATAAATTACAATAGAATATAGTTATTAATCAAGCTAATAATAATAATACCTCAAATTTTATTAATACCGAAGCAATCAATTTTCTTATGTACAACACTTTAATCTATAAAATAATTTACACTACTTTAATTATAATGTAATTAAATCTTATAAGTGCCCAAAAGTTAAACAAGGATTAGCACACTTGAACTTAGCACTACAATTTATCATAACGTTAATTTTGCAATGAATTATCAATTAATAAAATTAAGATTAATAATAATAATAATAATATAAAAACTGACATGTATTCACATATTTCACTCATGAAAATAAATAAAAGTATTAATTTATTTACTTTGAATGTTCCCCTGTAACAGCCTATTTGCAAATTTGTGCAATAATTAATAATCATATCCTCAGATACAAAGCATTAAAATAATAATATAATTATTAGGACACAATAAAATATATAAATAATTATGTTCCTATTTTCCCCGTGTCGATATATTCACTCAATATATATATCTTGTGTCTATACTTTCCATTTGGTTGATATATACTCTTATATATTCCAAATATCGGTTTTCTATTTATATTATTGTGGTATGCGCGACATTCAAT
Source organism: Trachelipus rathkii (assembly GCA_015478945.1). NCBI lineage: Eukaryota > Metazoa > Arthropoda > Malacostraca > Isopoda > Trachelipodidae > Trachelipus > Trachelipus rathkii. Next base: position 48,419 of record JABUQX010034508.1, on the reverse strand, counting down.
ATAGAAATCACTTATATTTTTTTGTTTGAGACGCGACTAACGGTACTGTGTTGATACATGGTTCTGCGGAGCTATATTAACTCATAAGGCAGAACCTCGGTTGGTGGTTAGTGAAAAATATCCTCATGCTATGAGAACGTTAATTACCATTGACTCAAAAAATTCACCACTCAAGCAATAATAATTATAATAATAATAATTAATAATAATTAATGAATCCTTCGTCACACTCAATGATTGATTTATGTAGAACTATTAAAATTAAGTTATGACTGCCAAAAAAGAAGATTCTACATGAGCATTAATAAAGGCAAATTTTACTGATTAATAATACTAAATATTCTCATATGAATAATAATAATAATTAAATTAAATTAGTGTATATATATAATAATAATAATAATAATTAGGAATAAATAATTTTAATATATAGATTATATATAAATATAATTAAATAATAACTACTATAAATATAATAATAATTATTATTAGTACAATTAATTATATAATTATAAAATAATAATTTAACATAAATATATTAATAAAATTAAATATAACAATAATATAATATAATTAAAATTAAATATAAATAAATAAAAGACTAGTAATCTGCCTCACAATAGTCCAAACTTAATAGAAAGAAAAGGGGTATAAATTGCATGCCGTAAAAACGTGCGTTAGGATGAAGAAAACGCTTTGGTGAGTGTCATAAATGAGACGTTAACCTACTACTCCCAAAACAAAATAATAACACAATCTCAGATTTTTTTGAGGTAGGTAAAGCTGTTTGTAGATAATCCTATCACTCAAATAATTAAATTAATTGACGTAAGTGGTGGCTCTTTACTTCGGGGATTTTTGAAGACATCAGGTCATTTAGAGTAAAGGCGCAGTTATTTGCTCAGCTTTTTGGGGTGAATAGTTCATAACTATTCGAAGGGTGGTGGTTTTAGGATTCTATTGGACCCATCGTCTCAAAGGCTTTTACTTATATATACTATTTATAAAAATATATATCGTATTGATATACTCATCATCATTATATCACCTAATATCATATCTTTACGAATTGTGGCGAAGAAGTATAACTTGTAGAACGCAGATAATTATTACTATTTTAAAATTTTTAAATAATAAATAGATATAAAAGAATAACCATACTTACATTTTGCAATTAATTACTTATCAAAAATAACAACTAAACCATAATTAATTAAGATTTCAAAAACTATAGAGAAAAAGTATTAGATATAGTTTAGAGATAAAGAGTTCCGCTCAATTCTGTTCTTATTACTCATTCCAGCGTACATTCGTTTATAGTTCAGATAATCATGCATAGTGAATATAAAAAATAGTGAATTTTAGTAAACTATTAGAAATTAACTATGGGTCATAGCTATGGGCACAGACATATATAGGGGAGTGATGACTCTCATTTTTCACTTTACAGTCCAAATACCTTCGCAAAACACTGTTACTGTATATTTCCCGTTTACACATCTTGCAGATTTATGAGGATGAAATTAAGTAAACTTGTGAATGTATATCGTTACCGTTTCTGACTTAGTATAGGATAGCCCCGGTTGATACTCATTATAATATTAATCCTACTGACAATAAAATCGGAACGTGGTGTTGGTTTAATGCCACTTACATTTTAAATTATTTATGATATATTCTTTCACAAGTATTTTAAGTCAAATTGCAATGTATACGTTCCGTTTTTAAAACAATCTAAACATTGCCAAACATGTATAATATCTAAGAAAATGTCTTTAATCCTAGATTAATAACTAGCCCTTGAAATAACTTCACATACGGTGAATCGGAATAAGGAATTTCTATATTTGGTAATCGGATTATCCTGAATCAAATATATATATATATATTATAATTATATTATATTATATTTAATATTTATAATATATTATAAATATATATATATATATATATATATATATTAAGTTTTTAGCAAGGCAAATCAGAATATAATATATATATATATATATATATAAGTCAATTATAAAAAACAATGCCTAATTTAGTTAGTATTATATATATATATATATTAGTTAATTATATATATTATTATATATGACTATATTTGTATATAAATATATTATATAGATATGTATATATATTTGACATAATTAGACGGGATATTTCAATAATATATTTAATCCTGTGGAGCTACTTTTCATATATTTTTAATTTACTTTTGAAAATTATTAATAATTTAATAATACATGTTAGCCTAAAGTCGTGTTTAATTTGTTTAATATAAGGTTTTTATAATTATAACATTTTAATATTTAAAATTGTTTATATTACTATAATATATATTTATATATAATAATATTATATTATTATTATAATAATATATATATATATATATATTAATAATCATATATAAATATTATAATATTATATAATATTATATATATAGTGAAGAGCGTTTATTTCTTTCTTCTCATCCCATTAACTGTTGTGGTTTTTAATTGAAATGTTCTCTTGAAGTTACTTATCTCGTATATGGATATTTAAAATCGAGTAATTTTTGGAGATTTTGATAATTGATATTATTTAGAATATTGATTATGTTTATTATTAATATAAATAATATATTTAATACAATACATTCGATTACTGTATATACCTCGACTTTATATATAGGCAATATTTGTACATTATTATTTTATATTATTTTTTTTATTGTACATTGTATTTATTGAAGATATATAAGTTATTATCCTATATTTCAACAAACTGATATGTTTGCATTATCTGAGTGGAGAGAATGAAGAGAAAACCTTTGTCTACGAAAGATGCATTAAAATATCTCTAGACCGAAAGAAATAGATATATAAAGTGAGTCATAGATAACGTGATTTTCGATGAATAACAGATATAGTGTTCTACTACAATCAAGCTGAATAAACCTTTAAAACTGCTTACTCACATATGAACTAACCACTTTTTATAAGAAAAGATACAGAAGCTATCTTAAATGGGACCCAATTTTTATTATTTCACTATATATAAAACAAACAAATTTTCATAAATGATTTCCATACTAGGGAAAGGTAGTAGAAAAGTCTTTGAAAATAATAGAGCCTACTTATGTATTATATGGCAACATCTTAATTTATAATTCCTCTCGATCTTTGCCAGAGGGAATTTTTTGTGCATAATCGTCAGTTTATATTATTTATTCTTCGCCATATTTTTAGTCTTTAACTTATAAAATTTTTATATATTGACTAGAATTATTATTATCTATATTTTTATTAAATATATATTATATATTATATATATTATATATATATATACTTATAATTATATATACTTATATTATATATTAAAATAATATATAGTATTATTTATTAATTATATTAATATTAATTATATTATTAGATATAATTATATATTATTATAAATATATATATATTATTATATATTTATTACTATATATTAATATATATGTGATTTAGTATCGTGTATATTAATTAGTGTTATTTAGTATTGTATATAGATTTTATATATTATTATATTAGTATTTTTAATAATTATATTATATATATATATATATTTATATTATATATATTATAATATAGTATTGTAGTGAGTTTAGGTGTGCAGGTGTGTCAAACCTGTGTAAAAAATAATATATTAATATATTTTATTATTATAATAATTATATATAATAGTATTAGATATATAATTATATATAATATTAATATATTATATAATATATATATCTTTATATTTATATATTATATATTATAGTGTATATTAAATAATATATAGTTATATATATTTAAATTATTAGTGTATATTTATATATATATTATTAAATATAATATTATATATAATATATATATATAATTATATATATTATATATATTATAATATTATATATTAATATATATATATTATATATATTTTATATTAATATAGACAAGTGATAATTAATACTATATATACTAAGATATATATATAATATTTATAATATTTTATTAATTATATAAAATATAATATATGAGTCATGGCACTTTTGGTCTTGATTTTAATATTAACTTCTACTATACTTTCTACATTATAACACACACACATCTTCTCTCTCTTCTTCTCTCTTCATACTCTCTCTCTATCTCTCTCTCTCTCTCTTTCTTCACTCTCTCCTCATCTCTCTCCTCTCTCTCTCTCTATTCTACTTTCACCTATCTCTTTCTTTCTCCTCTATATATCTCTCTCTCTCTCTCTCTTCTCTCATTCTTGTTTTGTAATTTGATTGGCTATCAAATCGTAATCTATGCTACTCAAGCTGGTTATTAATGCTCTTTTATCCAATCCTCTTCAAAATTCGCTAATACTCTTTATTTAAATTTTGAGGAAGGTAGTAATATTCTATGAATTCTGATAGTGGTGACGACGCCTTGCTGCAAAGGCCTTTTCATCCTTTCTTTATGCGCTCATTTGTGAACCCCCATAACTTAACCGACTAGATGCTCTCAATCTATTTCTATTTTATTCTACTGGGTTAAAGTTTGGTTTTTTTAATGCCTTCAAATGTATAATGTATATATATATTATTTAGTAGAAAACCTCTCCCTTTTATCATATTTCCCTTTTATATTCGTTTAATATATGCAAATATATTATAATTAAAAGAATGGTGACATCATCTTTTCCAACGCCGATTAATCAATTGATGTATCGGGGGAGTGTTGCTAATGCATCTCTTTAAAAAATTTTGGTATAAAATCTGACATTCTAGGTAAAGCGAACTTCTCCGCCTGACCTAAACACCTAAATGTGGTTTGAAGTTTTATATGGTTTTTAGAGTCTTTTTTTTAGCCGGGACCATACTAATATATTTCCGTATTATACTTATTTGATTAGACGTGTCATGAATCTATTGGATTATAAAAATAATTTCAAAAATACAATATATAAAGTAAAATTGGAATTAAATAGAATCATTAAAATAATCTCACTACAGCTTCTGTATACCAAATAATGCAGCCCCATTAAAGTACGACAAGTGTTCTAATGTTATTTTTCGCGACTCACAATGTGTTATAGTGTACTGCATACTCTGCTTAGATATTAATATTAATTTAGCGTTATCTTTCAATTGGTATTACAATTTACATTTAATTTTTTTTACATATTAATATAGCTAATCTTAAGTCAAATTTAGATATGGTCTAAGTGAGTGTCGTGATATTATTATTATGATAGTCAATTTAAGCTATGTCTGGAACTCTGTATATAGTCACGTATATATGAATAGCGGGGCTTCAATTACTGCATTCATAGTGAGGTATTAATTAATTGTGTGATATATATTATTAATTTGTGACAGGTGTGTGTGTATGTGGGATTTATTCTGTTACTTATATAGACATACTCTTGGTGTTGCTTCAGATAATATTTATCTTATTATAGTTATACTTGCTAAATTATGAAATCTATGAACTTTACTTTGAAGGAATGATGTGATGAAATAGTGCGAATATTGTGTAGCTCTATTATATAATGGACGACGGATAATCGCCATTTCTGATTTAAACTGATAGGCTCGTTTGTAGTGGGTGTGTGGTTGTATTGGTGGTGTTAATATATATGTGTATATATATATATAAGTATTAACAGCGTGAATGACTGATGTCTGACATAATTATCATACTAATGGATTACTGCTCTTTGTTGTTCTGGATTGAATGTCTCTCTTCGGTAAATCAATTTTGCCGATAAGTATGGTGTATAATCGGTCAGAACAATACCTCTCGTTAGTGTGGGGTGTATTGGTTTGTCTGTTTGTTTGATTGGTAGGGTGGTATATAAGAGTCTCGTTAAATAGGTGTATTTGTATAATTAGGTAGTGCATTTAACTATATATCAGTTATTTCAATTTATGTCAAGAAGTGAAGATTTCATCCATAATTGACTTTCTCCTTCTTACAATATCTTTTACATACGAGATATTAGGCTCCTCTCACTGCTTGTCTCTTGATAGGAGAGAGATCCCCTTGGCTTGCGTCACCTTTAGGAAGTAGATAGTAATCGGTTTGTCTTGTGGTGTATAGGTTGTTGTTATGGTTAGAGATTGTAGTGTAGGTTCTGTGCTGCTTGTGCAATGGGTGAGTCTCTGTTCATTTGCGAGTGAATATCGATACTGCTGCGAGGAGCATCTGTCTTGCGTAAAGTAAACTGCCTAGTTGTTGTGAGTCGGATATGCTGCTAAGCTATATTTGTGTTATAGTGTGTGTGTGAGTGTTTGTTGTGTAGTGCTTGTTGTATGTGTTGTGGGTGTAGGTTTAGTGTGTGGTGTATTATAGTGTAGGGTGTTTCGATCACTTCTTCGGTGTGGTGCATTACTAGATCGTAGAATCTAAATATATAATATTATATATATGGGTTAGGGAAGTTGCAGACTTAACTCGAGATAAAGCTGTTATATTTCTTTACACTTACTTTGTTTTTAGCTAACTTATCATCAATTTGTTATGTATTAGATCTATTTAATATAATTAATAATTATTAATTAGGTATTAATTAAAATTATTAGCTAATTTTGGATTGTATATTGTAATATTATATGAATTAGTTAGTGTTATTGATGTGAGTAGTTAATATTGTGTATATACGAAATGCTGTATGATCTCAGTCTTATGGTAGCTACTCTTGCGCGGCATGCTGCACGTCTCGATATTTAAATAAGTGTCTTCTAATCTTATTGCCCACTCATTTCAAAACCATACTACAAATCTGTATTCCGGCTAGTCAGGTTTTAATAATAGTCTCTTGGCAATTACGGGAATGGTGGGATAGTGGTCTGTGGAGATGTCATGATTCTCAATGTCTCCACTACTCAGTACAGAACAATTGATGGTAAAACATTATACCCATTAGTATCAAGGTGCGTAGTGAGCTTCAAGTGATAATATCTCTAGTGTTAACCGAGGATATGGTATTTAGTTTTATATACAGGAATATTACGTCTCTTATATTTTATATTATACATTATATATATAGTACATATGTGTTTAAATATTATTATGGTGTGTGTGGCAGTTAAAATGTTCCTTATATATCTTTTAATATAGAAGAAGCAATATTTTATTATCTGTGTAATATATAGTAATATATGCATATATATGAATAAAATAATAATAATTAAATAAATTTAAAACTAAAATGTTTTTTGTATTCACTATATTACTCATGAAAATCTAAATATATTGTATATTAAAATAAATAATTAGCTCAAATCTCACTCTAGTATATTTCTAGTACTATTATAATAATTACTCTCTAATATATTTTATATAACAGATAATAAATAAATCACTAAATCTTTATGTGTATATTAGTATAATATTACTACTACTATTATTACTCAAATCGTTTGTATATTATTATATCTTGGTATATGTCATTAATAATATATTAATATAATATATTTAATTAAGATTAATGATATTATCTCTATTTGTGATTATATTATAGTTATACTTTATATATATATATATATATAATATTATATTATGAATATATTAATTATATATCGTTCCAATTGGAGTTATGTAATTAATATATTATGTATTAGTTATAGATGTACATATTGATATATATATATATATGATTATCATTTTAATATAGAGGTAATATGCAATTTCGCATTTATAGGTTAAATTAATTATGAAAATTAAATATGCGATGAGATATTGGGAGAATATCTGGTTAAATTATTTAAAACACGATAATTAATAAATGTTATATTTAATATATATATATTTAATTTATTATCTAATATTATATTATTATATAATTAAATAAACTAGGTATATAAAATATATTTAAAGAACCTAAACACTGTTTTGAAAATTTTACTACTGTATTAAGTCAACAATAGATCTCTATTAAAATTTGAATTTATATAAGATATATATTGGATATGTCAAGAGTACGTTTTTATATTTTATATATAATGTTGCATGTAAACTCAGAGTATTTTTTTTTCTATTTATATGCAGTGCTTTAGTATATTAATTTTGCATATTCTTTAATATTTATAATATAATGATTAGTATATTTATTATTATAATATTATGATTATATTTTATATGAGTAGCGTGTGAATAAATTATAATTATTAGTATATCATATAATATATTTCATTACGCCACTGAAAGAATATTAAATTTTACCCTTTTTTTGTGCCCGCATATTTTTTTGATCTTAAAATATTATATATTGATATTAATATCATTATATAAAATACTTTTAAAATAGTCAATTAGTTATTAATTAATAATTTTATATTATTAATATTAAAACTAGACATAGTACAACATATACAGACAGAAAAAAATATATTAAATTATTTTTATACTATTTATATTATTCCGATTAGGTTAACAATTAAATATATTTAACGTTTGTTACAGAAAGGCACACGCATGTGGAACAATATACACTAAAAAATTTTTTAATAATAGTGAAGTGTATAATATGAAAATAAATAGTAATTCGATAGATATTGAATATAATTCTCTCTCACATATATAATGGAGAATATATTAAATATAGTACACTAATTAAAAATAAATAAACACTCTTACTATATTACTAGTAATTAAATATTTCAGTTAGAGTGTAATTTTCATTAAGTCTTTTTGTATGTGCTGTTTGTATTATATAATATGGAGTATAAATTTAAGAAATATAATTGTTTAGTGTTTTAATTATAGTGCTCAAACTTATTGCATTCGAGGTGCCAATTACTACATTATACTCTGTGATTATAATAAATAAATCTGTGTGAGCTCCGAGTCAAGGTTATACTTATACGCTCTCGAGAAATCATAATAAAATATTGACAAATTTAACACTTACTGTAAGTGAAGGTATGAGTATTCTTCTGGGACTCGCAAATTGAGAATTGACTGCGACACTGATAATAAGGAGAAGAGAATAATAGTATATATTAGAAATAAAGAAAAAATAAGTCGAAAATGTTCCACATCATCTTATACTCTGAAAGAATTACACTTTCCTTTGATACTCAGAATATGCTGAAGCACACTCTCCGAGTAAAAGGAGCTACGTAAGTACGATTCTTCTATGTGATAACTTTGTGTTAGAGCAATTTTACGATCTGTGAGCGCGACACTAAGTTGTGGTATTCTGTACTATTATAATGAAACTATAATAAATTAACACTAAACCTCAACAAGTATATGATACATATACTATGATGAACATATAGGCTATATTATTATAGTGTTTAGGTATCTAGTGTAAGCGCTAATTGATAAAGAAATTTTGCCAATTGTTATTTCGTTTTTGAAAAAGAACTTATGCATAAAGTTACTGGAGAGATTTGACGTTAGGGCAGATGTGATTAAGATTTTGACGGTGAATTTTTATATATTAGCTACATCTATAATTTCTGTGTGCGGTTCTCGTGAAAAATATCGCCACTACTACTCATTTTGCTTCTCTCCATAATCAGATATCGTGTAAATCTTCATATAAGCAGATCAAGCAAATTTCTTTAGGTTTACATTTGATTGAGCACTTAAAATAGTTTGCAGTGGATGAGATATTATTTTCTTATTGAATTTTAACGATCAATAGTTGGTTATTCCTTTATAGTATATAGATGGCTGTTTTCTCATTATGATATTAATTCCTGGGTATTCATTCTTTATGTTGATATAGGCTTCTCGCGTTTAGGAAGTGCCAAAGTGTGACATTTTCGTAAAGAATATAATATATGTAGGACTGAGAGAATTCTTGAGTAATATGCTTCGTATTCGCACCAAGCGTTTATTAAGGTAAAATTGAATTTGAATATAACTTGATAAGCTCTATGTTTTATTATATATGAATTAAATTGAATTATAATATATAAGCTATTCTGTTATATTCCTTATGGCGTGAGAATGAGTGTATATTTACTCTTTCAGACTTTGGTATTGTAGATATTTGTTATCTTTTCCTGTTATTATATATTTTTAACATATAAAATATTCAAGTGAGTTGTCTCTCTCGTTCCTTCAATACTCCACTTGTGGTAAATATTAATATTTATATTTGGGTGTTTTTGAAATGTTTATTGAAACTTTCCAAATAAAAACTAAATTCTCAATTTTCGATTTAAAAATGTAAAGATAAGAGGAGGTCCATTGTCATACTCTTTTTAGCAGAAAACCGTTTAGAGATTCCTTCGGTGTTTCATTTAAAGCCAATATAGATTCCATTAGTTGATTGGAGACTAGCACATGACGAAATGTTTACTTAACTTATGCAGTACGCCCCATAATGTCTCCACACCCCTCAATAACCTCAACACTCTGCACTCAACTTGCTTTAGTAAAAAGTTTTCCAATAAATAAAATTTTATATCTTTTGTAACTATATAGTTATGTATATTAATAGGCGAAGTACATTAAAATAATTGTATGTTTAGGTAGATATTCTTAAATATTCTTATTTATTGCATGTGTGCATTAGAATGGTATAGGCATATGCGATATATTAATAAGGTTGAAATAACTGTGATACTGCGGACTAAAGGTTTATAGGTGTGTGTAACAAGATTGTATTATTATAAATATACGACTGGAAAATCCGATAATTAAACATATTCAATTAATAATTTAATTCAATTCAAAATCAAAAAATCTAATAGAGTTATATATATCTTATTTACCCTATACAAGAGGGTCTTGCCATAAGGTAACAATCATATTACGACTATTATTAACTATCATACTTAACTACCTAGTGTAAGTGGTAAGGAAATATATCAGATAAAGATAGAAGATGATACTGAATAAACTTACTATAAGTCCTTCACTTATTTCATATATATACTATAATATATATATTATAGTTTAGTTTTATATGTGGTTATATATATAATAATATATATATTATTATATATATATATTAATATATATATTATATATATATATATATATATATTAATATATATAATTAAATATATTTATATTAATTAATAATATTTGTAAAGTTAATTATATTATATATACTATATAATACATATATTATATTAATAATATAATATTAATAGAGTACTCACTATATAAATTGATATACTCCATTTAATGTTTTCAGTGCATTTAACATATATATAATATATTAATTACTCTCACTAATTATATATATTAGAGCTATATATTAATATATATTTAATTAATTATATTATAATAAAGTCATCTCTGTACGTATATATATATACATTATAACTATATATATATATATAGTATTACTATTATATATAGGTATATAGTATTGTGAAATGTAGTAATAAAATAATACTGATTCTTGAATCCTTATAATATATCAATAAATATAATTCTGTGGTTTGGATTAGTTAACTCTATAGAGGATGAAATGATTGATTTTTCTAATTTTACCTGTGATAAATATAAGTTTATACTTATATATATTAATATAATTTCTATACATATACCCTATACGCTTAGTAGACGCATTAATTTAATTATAAACTAACTCAACAAAACAACGTTACTCATTAAAAGTAGTTGTCTCAAAAGAAATTGGAAATCAATTCTTCTTCTTCTTTTTCTTCTTTTCTTTCTTCTTTTTCTTCTTCTTCTTCTTCTTCCTTGATCTTTCTTCTTCTTATTATCATTTACTTCTAGTGGCAAAGCTAATTACTTGCGTTCTTCTTCTTCTTCCTCTTCTTCTTCATTCTTTCTCCCATTTGCTGGTCGTTCTTCTTCTTCTTCTTCTTATTTTTTATCCTTATCTCTATCAGTTCTATTTTCTCCATTTTTTTTTTTCTTTATTCAAATTTTTATTTTATCTTTTTCTTTTTTCTTTTAGTTTCTTCTTTACTTCTTCTATCTTATCTATTACTCAGATCTTTCGTTTCCTTAGTGCGGTGTCTGTCTGTGCTGTTGTCTTCTTCTCGTCTTCTTCTTCTTCTCTTCTTTCTTCTGTTTCTCACTTCTTCTTCATGTCTTCTTCTTTCTTCTTTTTCTTCTTCTTCTTCTTCTTCTTGTCTTTCATTCTCTACCTTTTACTACTTTTTCTACTTTTTCTTCTTTTTCTTCTTTTTCTTTTTTTTCTTTCTTCTTCTTTTTTCTTTTTCTTTTTCTTCTTTTTTCTTTTCTTTTTTTTTTTTTTTTTTTTTTTTCTTCTTCTTCTTCTTTCTTCTTACTTCTTCTTCTTCTTCTTCATTCTTCTCTTTCTTCTTCTTCTTGATTATTATTATTCATTATTATTAATTATTATTATTATTATTATTATTATTCTTATTATTATTATTATTATTATTATTATTATTATTATTATTATTTTTTATTATTATTATTATTATTATTATATTATGATTTATTATTTGAATTATTATTTATTATATTATTATTCATGATTATTAATTAGAATTATTGGTGTGGTCCCTATTGCAGTGTCGATTCACTGATTTATTATGTGTATCTCATTCTAATTGTATTATTATGTGAGATGTGTAGCATGATTTTTATTAGTGTATGTTGATTATTTATGTATTTATCTGTATTATTATGATTATTTAGTTTCATTCTATTATTATTATATAATCTGGAGGCTGACCCTTATTATTCATGTATTAAAATTTTTTGTAATAATAATATACTGAATTAAGATACAAGTATTTAAATACTATTATGTAGATACAATATTTGCAATAATTCATAATCTGCGATTAATTAAATCTATATCATAAAGTACACGACATTGGCTTTTATCTATTGCCAAGGATATTTTTATACTTAAAGGTACGCTATACATTCTCCAGTGGTCTACTCTCTCCTAGCCCATTTCTATAGGCTCTAATTAGTTGCTCTGCATTCAAAGATTCGATAGTATTTAACAGTATTAACATGATAGTTGTTAGCCACTGATCCACATGTGTAAATATTGAGTTTAACATGTGTATATCTTATGATAAGTGAGTTTATATAGTAGTAATTAGATGTAATAGGTCTTATTAACACTATTCATAGTTAGTTAATTTATTCAGTGTATTTATTAATTTATGATATGTTTATATCTGTAATCACTTTAATATATTTGTGGACTGTCAGACATAGATTGAATTTATCGACTTTTCCTGAAGAATATGGCATTAAATACGCATCGACTGCTTTGACTTGTTTGAAAGTAATTATGTAAAATCTATTTATATTTGTTTTAGTTTTTATTATATAGTTAATCAATCTCTAGTAGAGTGCTCTCAAATAAATAATTAAATTATATGTTATGTGATATTGAAATTTTATTGGTCGTTATATAAATATTACAACGTAAACCTACTTCATTAGTTTACTTTATTTAATATATTATTCATAATTTTTTGGAGTATTTTCTAATCTCTCATATCACTCGAAAACAATTTTATAATTCTCATAAATTTTCTTTTCTTATCCTTTTCTTCACACACATGAATAATATACAGGGTGTTCATAAAGTCAATTTGCAATTTAATAAATTTATTAAGAAAAAGCAAATGAAAAATAAATCTATAGTAATTGTTACATAATGACTAACAGATATTGAAGGTTTATTTTGCTTGGTTTAATACACCTCTATATGGATTCTATTAGTTGCACGAAGCACATCAAGTCGGTAATCGAATTCCTGCCATGTTCGTTGTAGCATAGTCCCATCAATGGTGGCAAAGGCATCAGTTATCCTTTGCTTATAGTCGTTGATGTCGCGAATCTTTATTCGATGATACAATGTTAAAAAATCCTATTATAGGTATATATATGCAAATTTCCAATATATATAAAATATAGATATTTATATATTATATATCATTAATATTACATATCACTTAGAATATATATATATATATATATAACTATATATATATATATTTAGATATATATATATATATATATATATTTTTCCTAATATTATTATATAATATAATATAATATATATATATATATATTAGGGTTGAACACGCAAAAAATTATGTTGGAATTTGTCAACGGAAACCCCACAAAGTGATTAGGCTCACTCCCCAGATTTTAAGGTAGTTAAAATTTGAGCACGATTGGGAGCATGTGAACCCGTGCAGCTGTGCGCTCAAAGTTACAAAAAACGCGTTTTTGGGCTGACTAGCGACGTTTTGGGGCCGTATCTCCAGAACCCGCTCATATTTTTCTCCTCTGATTTTTATGTTCTTCAAATTAAAGGGCAATATTATTGTACTAATTTATGATTCTGTCATAATTATTAATTTTCAACTTCTAAGTCGAACACCCAAAGCAATTATAGAACAGCACTTCATCAATACAAATTATTTCATAAATTATACATGTAAAATAAATTTAAAGATTTTAAAAAGGAGTAACTTATTTATTAATATTTACTATTTCTTATGGTAATATGCAACTAATGACTATATTTCCTAAAGAAAACGAAAAGGTTTAATATTTAATGGTTGATATATTACATTATAGTTTATTATTTTAACACTTAGATCAAAAATTAAATTAAAAATTGTACAATGCAAATATATTAGTAAATGATTTTGAGTCATAAAGATAGACAACTCCCTTCCAAGTAGGCATATGTTGCATACCAGTAACAAATGTAGGCTATCCGGAACTGTCACCAAAATAAAATCCGGTAGCAACTTCTTTGAATTGCTTTCCAACCATTTGACCAAAGGTTTTCAGGTAGACACATTTAGATTTCTATACAATTGCTTTCCAGCTTCATGATAATTTCCCTTCAAAGAATTTTGTTATGCAGGAATAAACACATTTACAATAAGTAATATTTTGATTTCTGATTGGAAAAGCAGTCGAAGTAATGTCTAACAAAACATGTGAAAAAGAATTATGCATAGAATAAATGAACAATAATGTACTAAATTAACATATAGGAGAAAAACTATCACAGTCAGAGATATTGAAGGAAATTGTAACAAAAAGGAAACCAGTAATAAATTAAACAAATTCAGAAAGACTGACATGAAAGAAAAAACTTAAAAAAATGAAAAAGAGTATATCGCCTCAATAAAGGAGGTAGATGATATCTTTGATATTGCCCATCAAGATGCCTTGGCCATGATAAAATCAGAAGAAGACAAGAAGTTTCTTTTGAAACAAAGGGAAAAAGGGTACTGGCCCAGGCTCGTATGCTTGAGAGAGATTCTGAGTTAGCAAATATAGACTCGAGCTGAAAAAGAAACTACAAAAGGAAAACTTTAGCGAAATAATGAACAGTATGCAAATTCAAGCGGAATGTTTATTTGACATAGGTAAGATTATTTACTTTTATAATTTTTGCCTTTGAATATGGATCTATTATGCTAGGTTACGTTATATCTCCCCTGTTACTAATTGAGTATTTAAGATTGTTTTAAACAAAAAAAACAAGCCAACAAAAAAAACACTAAAGAAAAGCAATAACTGTAAAATGAATAACTAAATAAACTATTATTCATGAGATTAATTTGAGAGTTAACATTTTACCCATCTTACTCTTACATTTTTGAATTATTAGAGACTGATGATGAAAATGAAAGAATTAAGGAACAAAGTAGATGAAGGAGGAATAAAACACATGCGATGAAGATATCAGGATGTGCTGTTAATATTTAATTTATTAGTATTCTTGTATGTACGATCAGAGAAACTTACTGGACCATCTCATAGCAAAAATATGAAGAATGAAAGACGATTTGAGCTTTTTAAAGTGATGGATTAAATTTTAAACACAGAAACTATACTACTGAGATTGTTTGGAAATCACTGAATAATTAAGGTATCTGATATACAAGGTGAAATGCCACCGAGAAAATACATACATAGTTCTAACCTATATAGAAAAGCACTAGGGTAGAGAATCCAGAAGAAGATTCAAAAAGTGTCAAATAAAACCACCCAAACCATAGAAAGAGCGAAAAAGTTATATCAGAGAAAAATAAATACTACAACATAGATTTCATTACTTGGCAAATTTCCTTAAAATATATTTGTAATTAAATAAGTAAAGGAAGCTGTTGTAGTTCATTGGTACGGAAAATAGCATATAATTTTATCCAAAATACGATTCATATAAGGAATACAAGTAAGCAGATAAAGAAAACGAAATAAGACTGTTTATAATATCTAATATGGTAGAATAAAATGAACAACTGCTATTGAGTTCCTGAGCAACACAATAGACAACTAATGTGAACATATAAAAAGAAACAAGCCCTAATGAGGACTTGAAATTAATATGAAGTGTACTTCAGAAGGAATTTATGGCAAGTGTGATCATTTAACTCACTAATTATATTTCACAAATAATGGACAAAATGTGATTTCAGTACACCCAACACTTGCCGAATCACAATAATAATCTTAGGAAAAGGCTCAAAAAGGTGAGACTTTAGTAACGAATTTATTTGAGGGATAAAACAAATTTGTGTAGAGAGCTGCTATTACACAGTGCTTGCCGACCACCATAATTCTATTGAAATTCATGTTAGAGAGGGTATATCGTAATGAGTAAGTTTCGGAATCACTAAACAAACTGTTAAGAAGTGAATCTTCAACCCGAATATATATCAAAGAATGATTAATTCAAATAGAATTTGGGAACGAAGGAACACAAACATAAGAAAACAAATTAATGAACTTTCAGAGTAAGAAGATTAATACATAAAGAAATTGTGTGAGAAAAGATCTTTACTAGCATTTTTTCAGGTATAAAGTATTTAAAAAGACACAGTCCTGAAGTATACACAACACCCAGAAGACGATTGTATACAAGGAGCTTCCTACCAATGGGTATTGGCATGTGGTCGTCAGAGCAAATGAATGGAACGGAGTGGAATTTAAATCTCCAGGTCCCATCAGTCATGCCAGGTGGGATGGCCAAGGCCATCTTATGTCTGAAGATATTTCTATTCCGCGGACAATTCAAACCTGACAGTTCAAATGCTAAGATACAAGTGCACCTTAGAAGGCTGTGTATTTTTTCGTTAGAGGTGGTATGCAAGTTGGTTCAATGCCCTACAAAGCAATTAGAGCTCCCAAGCAAGACTCTGACCTCTTGCGAAGTTTGTTCGGCTATCAGGAGATTACAAAGATATCTTTGAGAGAGCTCTGGTGAAATTCTCAAGTAACCATTTTTGTAGTTAAATTTCAAGCAAGCAATTAGGTTACGCCTCGTGTTTCTTGACTCAACATTATCATACGAAGAAAAATGCGCGAACAAATGACGTTCCTAAATGACAATCCAGAGACCGAGACAGAAAAGACAAGAATGTGTTAAGACCCCAAATTCGAAGACAACCAGTGAAAAAAGCTGGTTAATTGCTTATTTGTGTTAATTGACTCAAAGGGACCATGAAATTTCTTTATGAGCGTTACCAGACGATCTAACGCAGCATTTTTCTCAGAGAACCCCCCCAGCAGCTGGCCTGAAAATATACATTTTGAAGGAAGGATTGGAGATTGTGAAGTCACAAAAGGTCGTTAATGATGTTGCAGAACGAGGAGTAAATTAATTACAGACTTTATTAACCTCCTCACTTCAAAGATGTATTTTGAGCAGAATACAATAGTTTACTATGGTAGTACACCAAAAAATGAGCCGAATAAGTCTGCTAATCCTGATGTGTTCAAGAAATTACTTATGAGGCAAACCCAGGTTAGAACTCAGTATTATTCATTGTTAGGTATCCTTCTTCAATGAATGCAATACGAGCAATGTTTCTCCTTTTTCTTATTTAGAATACATTTGAAAAATGTGAGAATAGCAAAAAGGCATTCTGTCATTTATTCCATGAATTAAGGTTATTGCTTTGGAAAAATAGTGAAATTAGCAATATCTCACATGCATAATTCGTTAATAGAAGGTCCTGTCACGTTTTTGAGACATAAATCATAAAAAGAAAATTAGATAGCATTTATCAGAGGATAACCGGTTCCCAAAGGACGTCAACCTAGCCAGCAAACAAATTACGAGTTTTGGAAACTATATTGAACCCCAGCGGCACGAAGTAACATTGCCAATCTGTTGCTCAAACTTTGGCTATCGAAAAATCTGCAAAGACTGATCATTTTGTGGAGTTCCCGTTGACACAAAATTCGGGAAATAATTTTCTCTCCCTATCACGGGTCAGCATAATTGATAATTATGATAACTAAAAATTTAACTATTTATAACTTTATTATTATACTATTTATATTTATACTTAGTCATATTATACATTCAGACTTTCAATTTCAACTAGTGTAAGCTAGTATATATATAGATAGTAGTATATATACTATATATATATATATATATAAAGATAACTATGGTATATTATTAGTGATAATATCACGTGTGGTATACTGAATAGAAAAAAAATTCAGTGATGACATACTTGCAATTAAATATCAAGATGAATATGTGGCAATAAAACATTTTCATCGAAAAACGCCTCGTTAACAAGATAAAAGATGTTATAAAACATATTGGAGATTAACTACAAGTTACTTATACACGCAATGAAAAACGGGACACGACGAATTAACAAAGACCCATTTAGATTTAAGTTAATTGGTATTAGGGAAAGGAATTATCACTACATACTGACCAACAGGAGAAATATATTAACAACAGAGAATAAGTACGAAAAAAAGCAATTGGATAATGCATAGATGCCCACTAAACGGTATTACAAATGTGAAAAATGAGCAACACCCCAGCGAGCAATGGCAGGCCTCTATTCTGCGACGCACTTATGATTGGCGTGGACCACGTATCAAAGTGATGTATACGCGTTGTATGTAGCCCCACGAATGGAACAAGGATGAGATACGACGTCAATGCCACAAAGTCGCGATTATGTGAGCCCCTTGGAATTCCTTCATAGTGTAACTGTCATACAGTTCGACAATGTATAAACCAAAATGTTTCAGGTGACCCCACAAAAGGAAAGAAATCCAATGCATTTGGGTCTGGAGACCGCGGAGGCCAGGGTTCTTGTGTACCTCCTCGAACCTATCCAACGGCTGTGGATATACAGTGTTCAAATAGTTTACGAGCAACTAAAACTGAAATTGACGCTGGAGCGCCGTCTGTGCTAATGAAAATACATTTTCGATTCTTAATTGTATATGGGACGTTCTTCCAGTAGTATAGGCCAAAAGTCATGTTCAAGAAAAAATTGGCGATAAACGTCTCACCAGTAAGCCTCCTGGTAAAAAGAATGGACCTATCAAATGGTCGCCAAACAATTCCGACCTATACATTCAATGAAAACTTTTGTTGGATGGCGGCTCTTCAATCTATGGATGTTGGGTTTTCTCATCAGCCCATTAATCCGATTTGAAAAGAGTTTATCATGAAAACTATTGACTGCCTCATCTATTGTGAAACAAAATGACTGAATTTCACTTAAAATGGTGAGGATTATCGTGCAATTTTCTGGTTGTGCAGTCCATCCCCGACACAAAAACATAACCTCTATGCAGTGGATAAATCTGCTTGGTACAAGCGCCTATGCACTCGTTGGAGTGATAAGGGTAATTGTCCGAAAAGTTGAATTTTCACAAATACTTCTGACAATAATTAACATAGACACAAATAAATTAAAGATAATCTACAATGTAGTTTTAATGTTGAAGTTCAGATTTTTCAAAAATTCTTTAATGGACTATCGTTATGAGGACTTTGCCATCAAAGTTCTTGGAGGAACCTGTTAGAGAATGGGAAAGAGAATACGTATAATGAGTATGCTATTTGTAATGTTTTTTTTCAAAAAAACTTCTGTTTCCTTTAAGACCGTTGATGGAGAACGGTGCAATAAACACACACAAGTATGTAGATACGAGATGAGTGACCACCAGATCTAGCCAGTTAATTTTATTTCTTTATAAGAGACGCAATTGGTGCTGCTATGAATTTACCCACGCTATTACGTAACGACCATAGTAGACACAATAATGTTGCATTATCAGCAACAAATCTCACATTGATTTATGCCTCATAAAATCATATTTGAAACAATATGAGCTCTAACACCTCTTGAACACAGAACTTGACCCGGACCACGGAACAGTATCAATTATACGTATTTATGATCGTAATCGAACGATTAACGGAACCTAGTAAAATAACAGGTAGGTGCGATACGCGTTTTCCAACTGGATTGTATTTGACGCCATCAGTATACGTAACAGAGTGTAGTAGAATTGTGGCATTGGGACGGAAAATGATAAGGTTATATCAGATATTGTCCCATCAAGAAGTATCATCACCTATGTAATCTTTGGAAACGAAGGCCTTTTCAGGAAAATGTTTATGACACATATATATCTATCTAATCTATTTATGCAAGGTATTACTTTTCATACTGAATTTTTAGCCAATTATATTTAACGATAAAACCTGTATATAGAACTATATATAGAAAATAATACTTTTAGTTCAATCATAGCATAATTATAAAGCTTAAATAGAATATATATATATAATAATAATAAATTATATATATATAATATAAATATAAAATTATATATATATATATTATATATACTATATATATATATATATATATAATTTATATACATACATACATTACGTATGTAATTATATATATAATATATATATATATATATATATATATATATATATATATATATATATATTAATATATATAATTAATATTATATATATATATATATAATATATAATATATATTATATAATAATAATATTATATATATATATATATATATATAGCTAGTATTAGGTTATTTCCGAACCAACCCTTTTCGATATGAAGGAATAGAGAGTATTAAGGTCTGAAAAATTGGAGAATATATTCTTTGTTATGGGTTAAAGCTCAGAAACAGATAGCTGTAAAGTTCCAGGTCTCTAGTGATGTATTATAGAAGGGGTCGCCCAGTCGAAGGTACGACGCACATATTGCGTTACGCACCTTGTTGTTAGTAAGCTGCTGAGCGACAGAAAGATTTAGGCTTAAACGAGAGTTTGGATCAAGCGTAGATGAATCGTAATTTCTCGTTCGTGAGACGAGATTATCAGTATTACTTGCGTCACTGCGAGAGCTTATACAATAGTTAAGTGAGGACCGTACCGAGCAGCGAGCACCAAGCACAGCGACTACTTATTATATATTTATTATATAAAGATCGAAGTAATTTCTATTTACCGAAGGGTTAATCGAATCTTAAGTCGAGAAAAATAACGATTTCTCATGTAAGTAGAATCCATTTATTTTATGCACTACCGACCTGATTACTTACGCCGCGGATTAGCTTACTTCGCATTCCTAGATTCTGGACTCCGTCATTTGATGCACAACCTATGCTACTGGGAACTTATACGCACCTACCTCTCCCCATAATTGGGGTTATTAAAAAATTTTAGGTAATGCGTTTATATAGGTGACGTAACTCGTCTACGACGAGGTTAAGTCCCCGTAGTGGGTCCCCAGAAGGGGGACCCCACCCCTTTAAAAAAAAAAATTTAAGTTGTTCGATTATATAAGGCTGAAATTTTAGGTTGAAGAGGATTTCAAGAGTAAAGTAATTTCTAGAAAGATATTTGGTATAGGGATACTGAGGAGAGTTGGCTATCTCGGGCTATTTTAGTGCTGGGGCACACATGTACGGTTAGCCGAAGTAAAAAAAGCATTCTATATAAACAACAATGTGGTGTCTTTATTTTATTATATTATGTTATGTGGTCTGTAAGATTTCAATAATAATGGTTTCAGAACCATTCAATAAAAATAAATAAATAAAATATTAAATAAATCCAAATAAAATTTTCTTATTCTTTTTGTTGGTAATAAAAATCATTATTATAAAATTATAAGCATTTTTACACCCATTAAAGCAGTAAATCAGTAAATTCCAACAACCATATTACCAGCACTACCCTAAGGGAAGAAATAGGGATATCTAGGGATTTATTTTAGATCTATTATGATCTATTGATCTTATTGATCATTATTATGATTTAAGTCTAAATTTATTGACTAAATTATTACTTTTGTTTACATACCCTAAATCGTAAAATTCAGTAATCAAACCACCTAATCCAACTCACCCTTCCTGCTCCAGTTTGATGATGCTATTTGATCTAATTGAATCTATTGATTACTATCTTTGATTAATCTATTGAGAGAGTTCTAATTGATTTAAAGTATACCAATAATTATTTTAACTAGAAAATGTAACGTATGATACATACCCTAAAACAGTAAAATCAAGTTAAATCAAACTCACACATCCAGCCACCCCTCTATTCAAATTTCATGATTTCTATTGGATCTATTGATCTATTGTTTCAATTGTCATTTCGAGTAAGTATCATCTATTTATATGTCCTACATTAAAATATCAAGTTCTTCTATTTAACAAAGATCAATCTTAAATATAATTTGTTATGAATATACGTAACAACATATTTTCCACGAATTGAAATAAAGCTTAAACATAGCATTCATCTGATACTATTATATTAGGAATGGTATAATTATCACAAAACGACAAAATCTGACACAACCATTAAAATCAATAGAAATAAACTGATAACGTTTACAAAGTTCCCTTACACTTAAACAACAGTATCAATATAATATTTAAACACAGCAAACGCAAACGTAAGTTATTAACGTTTTCTATCAAGCATGTCTAACTAACATTAACTAATGTTAATATATACAAAATTAAACATGGTAATAATACAAAATTTACCAGTAAACCTTGTTTTAGAAATTATTCATACAAAGCAGCGAAAGTATGCTAATTAACAAAGTTTTCACATTAATAAAAGCCAACATAACATTAACCAGAAACTAGGTGAAATATTAATAATAACAACTGAGACAAACCTGACACATCTAAGCAAGTAAATTATAAACTGTTAACATTATACAGAGAGTCTCAACTTATTCAAACAGTATAAAAAGGTTCATTCGGCATGTGATACAAAAAGTAGCATTAATCACATTCGCAACTTTATCAAAACATTATCTGCGTTAGCATTATAATGTTTGCGGATTACAATTAAAGAGTTTTAGTATTCTTAACCTTTACTATTTATTTCATGACTATACTTACCTAACCATAATATTATCCCTAACGGAGGTAAAGACAAACAAAAAGTAAATTTCTACCCTCTGCTTAAAGCTAAAACTAATGCTACAATGAACATAACATATTTAACACAAACAACCAGACGAATAAACTTCTATCATTAACATTTAATATTTCTATTGATCTATTGATTTACAATAGAACCACATATTTCGAGTATCATTTTGAATTAACATAACATAAAAAACAAATTCTTTATACACTGATCAACGAATTAATATGCTTAAATACGATAACAATAGAGTGATTATTCTAATTTAATAATGACTAACATAACCATCAGCAGGTCTAAATATGAATGTCTACAACAGCAAATATTCCATTAAATTACCCGCCTTTAAACTACAGAATAAAACGTTATAAAATTATCAAAGTAGCACCCACTTAAACAATAGTAAAGTAACTAACATAGCATACAAAAACTGTAACTTATTACACACTTATTGAATAACATATCTCTAAAACACATAACAATGTTAATTATATTAACATGACATGGTAATTATTAAAAACAAAGTAATTATATACACAAACATATGGATTAAATTTTTGATCATACTGAATCAACGCAGATAACTCTTAACGTAACAAAGTGATCCACCATCAACTCTAAAACAGGCTAACCAAAGTCAATACATAACTAACAAGTACAAAGATGTGACAGCGACAAAGACTAAAACACAAACTTACACAGGAAATATTAACTGTTAACATTAACATTAATATCCACTTACGTTAACACCTGCTAAAAAGAAAAAACTAACATTGCATGCAAAAACGGTATACGGAAACCACCATATTCAATACTTTTTTACCAGCACGCAATATCGTCTAGAACATAATTAACGTTAAAATCTCTACATTGACACAGTAAACATTTAGCAAAAAATGTATCATTACCTTGTCCGTTCCGATTGTCATACAGACCAACGAATATATGCTAACGTTAACAAAGTTTTTTACATTATCATAGAAACATTTACAAAAATTATCATAACCTTGCCTAAATATCATAATTCAGCAAAAACAATAATAGCAAACATAATCTTATTTAAGAATATATGTATCACAAAAATTGTTACACATCCCCTATTTATCCAAACACAAACATAAAATTAGGTTACTATTGAATAAAAATACCTCATGCCCTTCAGTAAGGCAAGTACGTACCCTAAGGAGAATATTTATCTGAATTTAAAGCACAGTAAACTACATAAAAATCAAGTAAAATCAAACCAACCTATACCCTCACCACCGAGCCCACATCCCTACCACCCGGTACCATGACCTTTATGATCTATCGGCTCTAATGATTCAAGTCACATTTCGAGTATTCAATTTCGCTAAACTATAACATAATAAACAAGTATCTAAATATACTAAACCATCGTTAAGAATTGTTAACGTAACTATAGTCCCCATTATAAATATAGCCTTAAGCATATCACATTTTATTCAAGAAAAATAAGAATATAAAGTTTAAAAGAACAAAACCTAACACACCTTGAGCACGAATAAACTACCTAACATTAACAAAGCACCATACTTAACAACAGTAAAATAACTAGCAAGCAGCTTACAAAAAAACGATATATCGCTATTTCCCATTTCTTTCACATCTATACATATCAATGTTAATTTACATTAACACTAATTGGATTTACGTTTGCATTTCGAGTATCATTTTTGCGTTTTATAAACATAGCATAAAAATGAGGTTCTTATATGCTAACCATCGAACTATATGTCTAATCATATGTACAATGCTATACACATTATAATAAAGCTACATACGCATCAAATGAAGCTAAGAAAATAATGTATCATACATCTACAAACCTAACACAACTAATCGCAACAAGGTAAAGTACAGTTCAACATAAACAAAGTTGCCTATCACTTTCAAGCACCCAAGTAAAGTAAAATCTATAGCAGCCTATTTTGCCATTAACTTAAAACGTTACACCTTAATCATACTTTTTCCCACTCATATTTCTACATATTTAAACGTTAATTTTACATTAACCAATATAATATATATAACAAAAATATCAATAACTTGTCAAAAATATCCAACTACAGACCAAGCGAATATATCCAGTAAAACGATCTATTAAACAAAAGATTTTATCCAAAATAAAAACATAGGAAAATAAGTTCTGTGTGCGAATAAAATATCATAGGGTAAGTAAAATGTAAGAGTTACCTGAATTTTAAAAGCAGTAAATCAGTAAAATCAGTAAATCAAACCATCAACAACCCATTTCCCCTCCCTCCCTCCAAGGAACACCTTATTGATCTCATTGAATCTTATTGATTCATGTCACCATTTTTCAGAGTAATAACATTACCGATAAAAACATAACCACAGAAATAAGTTCAAGCGGAAAATGTTATATTCCTGAACCATTTCAGGCAACATATATACGCCTAAGCGTAGGATCAGGACAATTTTATGCATAATAAAAGCATAACTAACAACTCCATAACTCGAACTAAGAAAATAATGTACAACGGAAAACCTAACACAAACACACGATACGTATGAATAAACTACTAACATTAATCAAACGTTCCGTCTGACTTAAACCCAGCAAGTGACCTAAACATTCGTACATAAAACGTAAACTCTCAATCATACACTTTCGGCAAAAGCAATGATCTCCAGTAAATGTTGACTTTTTTACAATATCAACAGTCGTAATAATAACAAAAACTTATTAGCATAACCCTGTACTAATCATTTTTCCCTACTGACAACGAAGTATAAATGCTAAAGTAACAAATTTTTTACATCAACTTCGTATATTTAACAAAAAAAGTTCATCATAACTTCGTCTAAATAATCATAAACCCTAACGAATAATTGCAAACATAATCTTTGTCACCAAACACTTACATAAAATAACAAATTTTATTTATTAGGATAAACATAAAAAAAGTTCTTTGAATAAAATTATCACAGTAAAGCGTAAATAGTTTACTGATTTTATAAACCGTAAATCAAAAATCAGTAAATCAAACCACCCAACCCATTTACGAGTCATCCTACCCTACCCCTGTTGGCTATCAACTATTTATGAAATAATTAGGTCACTTTGTTAAGGAAAATTTGTTAGATAATATCGGCCCCTAACTCTTTATAATATGCCATACGGGAAAATACAAGTTTGGAAGGAAAGAAGTAGGTCGAGTATTGTATGACCCTAACTTAGCACTTTACTCTTCTGAATAAGTAAGGAAATATTTTCAGGATGAGTATAGCGGAAATTTATTACATACGACTCTGATGAGAAGGTATGTTAGGTTTGCATTAGGTAGTACATTATAGGTCTTAGTTCAGGTTAATGACATAATGTATAGCGTTTATTTTGTGCTTGAAGACTGTTTGTCTTGCCGTAAGCCGAGCTATATTTCGTGAAATAGGTTCAGATTTATATAAAAAGAACTTGGTTTATTGTTATGATTTCATCCACAATAATGAAATAGCACCTCGAAAATAAGTTGGACTTGAAAACAATAGTTCAAATAGGATCATAGGTGGTGGCGTGTGGCGGTAGGTGACTTGTAAGGGTATGGGTGGTAATCCTGTTTAATTGCCATTATGTTATTCATGATTTTAGCATCATGTTCCTCATAAGAAATTTGTAATACAAATATCCATTTAATCTACAGATAAGAACTTATTATTTATAGGACTCTCAAAAAGAATAAAAAATTTTGTTATTTTTATGTAATGTTTGGCGGTCTTTAAAACAATTAGTTAATGATTGGTGCAAAATGTCTTATTCGTTGGGGTTTTATGATATTTAGACGAAGTTATTGGATTGAATTTTTGTTAGAATATTTACCGAAAGTTGATCGTAAAATTTAATTATTAATGTTAACTTGTAGCAATTATATTCGTTAGTACAGAGTGGCCCATATCTGATGAGTTAGAAACAGATTGCTAATTTTGTTACATTATTACCCGTTATGATTAATGTAAATAAATTAACACTTTGAATATGTTTGAGAGCATGCTTGAAGAAACGTAGTTGAATTGGGTTATGTTTGTACGAAACTGTTATTGCACTTTTTAACTTGTTGTTAAGTGCGGAATTTGTTAATGTTAGTAGTTTTATTCATGCGTAATATGTGTTAGGTTTGCGTTTGTCATTATAATTTTTAGTTCAGGTTATGTTTATGTTAGCTTTATTACATGCAAAACCGTTTTTACGTTAGATATATTCGCATGGTTAATAATAAAAGAACTTATTTTCTGTGTTATGTTTATCGAAATTGATGACTCGAAATGTGACTATGAATCAATAGACCCCAAATAAAGATCAACGGATCTTGGAGGGGAGGAGGGGGAGGCGGTTGTTGGTTTGATTTATGATTTAACTGATTTTACTGCTTTAAATTCAGTAAACTATTACCAATTTATTATGATATTTTATTCATTAAGAACTTATTTTTATGTTTATGTATGCATGGATAAACTTTGTTATGTTTACAAGTTATTCGTGGTCTGTATGATAAATTAGACAAACTATGATTAACTCGTTAGAATATTACCCCTGTGCTTTAGTATGTAAACAGTTCAACTTATTAATTCATAGTTAGAAATATGAGTATGTGGGAAAACAGTATATTAGGATATCACGTTTGTATCCGCCCCAATATTTTAGTTAGCTTCAATACTGGTGTATTAAAATGTGGAACTTTGTTAAAATGTTAACAGTTTATTCGTGTGTAAGTTTGTGTTAGGTTTGTCGTATTGATACAAATATATTATTTTAGTGTCATATGTTTATGCGTATGTTGAGGCGGTGTATTAAATTTGTAAATACTTTTGTAGAAGTATCATCATGACTAGTGTGCTTTATATTCCAAATAGAAAACTTCCATTATTATATGCGTATGATTTATTTCTGAGTAGATGAAATCATCGAAATTGTGGCCAACCCATCTTCAATAGATGCTCTGGAGATTGTAAAATTAACATTGATATGGTTAGACGATATGCTTGAAAAAGTCAATATAGGTTACATTTTGTACCTGTTGCATACGCGCATAATTTAATCGTTGATTAAGTATGGAAGACTTTTGTTTAAAATGTTATGTCTAGTTTATTCCGTGCAAGATGCGGCAAGGCTGTGGGGAATAACAAGAATAACATAAGGAACTGTGAGTTAGTTATGTGCTATTGTACAGTATATATTCATAGTTATATATACCATGGATAATGGTATGTTAGCTTATATCTTAAAAATGTCGAAACAACTATGTTGCCTGATTAGCATACTTTTATTACGAATGACTGTATCATTAGATATATAAAGAACCTTTGTTATTTTATAGTTATGTTTAGCCGAAATGATACTCGGAAATGCGACATGAAATCATTAGGATGAATAGTGAAAAGGGAAATACTGTTTTATTTTGATAAAAGAGATCTTATGTGGATGATACCAGCCGTTTTGATTTTCAGGGCAAATAATATTACTGCTTCAAATACTTAGAAGAGAGAAATTACACCTATTACTAATGATATTTTTTATATACAAAGAACTTTTTTTTTATGATAGTGTGTTTGGATAAAAAACTTATGTTCGTACTTTTAGAATGTTAATGTTTGTTGTGCATACAAAAACTTAGTTATGTTTCTATATAAAATTTCGTTTGACGAGGCGATTATGTACTTTAAGGTAAGGTTATGATATAACAATTTTGGTAAAAATGGGTTACTATATATATTTCAAATGACTCACAAACTTCTGTTACTGTTACGCATAATTTCGTTGGTGTCAGTGTAATATGATAATCGGACCAAAAGGATATACTGATATTCACTTCTTTAGCCTACAAGTGTCATCAATGTGTCAATGTAAAATTAACGTTTAATATGTTAGAGATACACCTGAAAAAATTATTATGAAGTATAGGTAACGTTTTTAGCAATGCAAAATGTTAGTTTAACCTTTACAAGGTGTTGAAGTGTGGAATCTTTTACCTTGTTAATCGCTTACTGATTCATATGTAAGTTGGGTTAGGTTTGTCGCTGTACATTATTTTTATGTCAATGTTTATAGCTATTGTTAAGCTTTATTGATCGTGGAACTTTGTTTATTTGGATTTAACAACTGTGTTGTAGAACCCCCTCCCATTTTTGGGTGATAAATTTTTCATGAATAAAAAATACTGGATGTTAATATAAATCTAAAACATACGTAGTTATAGAAAATATGGATGACTAGTGTGCATAGGGTTACGTTTTTAGTATGCGGATATGTTAGAGATCTACTCACTTAAACTGATAAGCTGGGGACATTAACTGTTAATATTAACGTTTAAGTTCGTGGTTAAGGGGGTATTAGTTTAGTTGTTGGGTACATTATATTCTTAACCTGATGATGTTATGTTAGCATATATTAATATGAAAACTTTGTTACGCTTAGCATTATTCGTTGTTCTTTGTATAAAGATTTGTTTTTATGTTATGTTAATCAAAATGATACTCGGAAATGTGACTTGAATCAAATATATCAAGAGGATCTTGACTAAAGTGTGCTTAAATGATCGGTAGCTGTTTATTCGTCTTGGTTGTTGTGTGTAAGTATGTTATGTGGCATAGTCTTAGACTTAATACAAGGTAGAATTCTTTACTTTGTTATTGGTCTACTACCCGTCTAAGGTATATTATTAACGGTTAAGGATAAAGGTTAATTGATAATAAATTTTTGTTAACAAGGATTGATATGTTAACGTAAAAATAAACATTATGTTGGAGATATGTTTTATAAAGTTGCCGAATGGATTATGTTTTTGTATGCCTTGTTAGTTACTTTTACTGTGGATAAGTTTGGAACTTTGTTATGTTAACAGTTTATTCTGTGCTTAAGATGTGTTCAGGTTTGTCGTAATGTTTAGTTATAATTCCTAGTTCTGGTAATGTTATGTTGGCTTTCATTAATGTGAAAAAAACTTTGTTAACCGTAGCATACTTTCGCTGCTTGTATTTGATTAATTACACCATGTTATTGGTAAATTTTTGTTAAATATTACCCATGTTTAATGTTAAAATATATAAACATTGTTATGTTAGAGACATAGGGGGACCCAATGTGAGGTGTGAAAATAAAGATACGTCTTACGTATGTGCGGTGATGTTAGTTTAACTTACTTGTTCGTTCAAAATTGTCGAGAGAACATGGATAACTTAACAGTTTATTCATGATTATAAGCATTAAACCTCCAAGAGATTTGTGTCAGATAGTCTCTGTTCGATGAATGCCAATAGCATATATTCATAGTTTCAGATTGATGCGGTATGTTAAGCTTTATATAATGGGGGGAAAACTTGTTACCTTGCAACGACTAAATATGAATTTGATCTTTGTTGTGAGTCATAAAGAACTTTTCACTTTAGGTATGTTAATGTTATCCCCACAGATGAATTAACTTCGAAATGTGAACATGAAACAAATAATGATCAATAAGATACAATAGATCATGAGTTATGAACCAGAGGAGGGTGAGCTGGATGGGGGTATTGATTTAACTAGTTTTACTGTATTATATAGTGATAATATTAATAATGTATGACACGTTACACCATATTTTGATAAAAAAAATTATGACTTAAAGGTCGTAAAGTTCATGGAGAATCGAAGAATAGATCAAAAATAGATCAATAGATCTATAGTTTAACAATTTCAAAATAGATCAAAGTAGATCAACAGACTTGAGGAGGCAGGGGTGTTGGATGAGTAGTGTGCGTTAGAAGTGGCTTTTATTCTGATTTTATCGACTAGGGTATGTAAAAATGACAATTTTAGTATAAAATATTTAGACCAAATTCAATAGATCAATAGATCAAATAGGTGATCAACAGTATCTACGGATTTTGGTACAAGGAAGTTAGATGGTCTGATGGTGTTTGATGTTACTGATTTACTGACTTTAGTGGGTATTAAATAGCAAGCTGTATAATTTTTGTTAATTTTTAAACATAAAAAGAAATAAGATATTGAAATTTTATATTAATTTATTTAATTATCTTATTTGGATTTATTTTTTTTACTTTGATGTTCGTAAAACCTATATTTTTTTTCGATAATTTACTTTCAAAAAGATACTATTCTCAAATAACATATATAAGACCACCAACATTGTTGTTATATGAATGTATTTATATAACTTCGAGCACTTGCGTTGGCTCCAAGTGCATCCAGAGGCCGAGCCCAACCCTCATGTCACCTATACCAACTCTTTTCTATAGATATAAATTTACACATTTCTGAATCACTTTTCCACAAATTTTACAAGCCTTAATACAGAAGCATATGGTTAATTTTTTTTTTATTAGTGAGTGGTGGTTTGGTCCCCCTTCGAGATGGAGTACCCGTGGACGGAACCTCTGGCTAACGGACGATGGTGAAACTGTTCAATCCCATCTCTTACCCCACTTCCAAAAGTATTTTTAACCCTATATACGACTAAGTTTCCCAGGAGGGTCTTGTTGGTCAATCAATAGTCGAGCCAGATTACTGATGCAGTGATAGTAAGCAAATACTCAGCGGTTCGTTTTAAAATAACAGAAGTCGTAGTTGATCGTAAAAAAAAACATGTCTTTACATACGGATAGCTGTTTTTTTGAGTGCAGTAATTTCGATTCCCTTCGCTCTCCTACTACTAACGTCGACGTAAATATATAATAATTAAATTCAATAATAAATTAATAAGAATATAATGATTGTAGTGTCTGTAATGTAATTAATAAAGATAATATTTTTCTTAATTAATATTATAATATTAAATAATAATACATAATTAATAATAATAATGTATGAGTGTGTGCGCACGCGCGCGCTCTGAGCGCTCGCGCGCTGATAGTATATTTTCGGTCTAACGACGTAATGTAATTACGTCATCTACGACTTTTCAATTCAAACCTCTTCGTTAAGGCATCTAATCTCGGTCTGATTCCACAGTCAGCCGCAACAAAAGGGCGTAAGCGCAAATTATCTGCTTCGACCCCTTTGGGGGCGCACACCCCCTTCTATATTTAACATCCTGATGTGGACTTTGAAATTTAACTTCGTTTCAGCTTAAACCTCATTTTACATAGATATATCACAAGATTTCAGAATCCACTATTTTATACCTCTTAATTCTCTCATTTTATCGTATTAATATCCGAATTATTAGGTGTGGCTCGACCAAATGGCCCTATGGAATACGTATTTATTATAAATAAAATTTTATTATATTATTTTTATTTATTAATTATATATTAAATATAATAAATTTCCTATAAAGTATTATTTTTACTAATATAAAAATATTTTATATAAATTAATATATATATTATTAATAATTATTTAAATATTATTAATTTAATAATATATATATATTATTATAATTATATTATATAATATATTTATTATTAATATATTTATAGATTTACATTAATAATTTATATAATAATATATAATATTAGTTTATTATGTATAATATTATATCATATAAATTTTATTATATATTATATATATATTATAAATATAAGTATATATATATATAATATATATATATAATATATATTATATATATATACGTATTGTATATATATATATATAATATATATATATATACTATATATATTTATATATAATATATATATATTATATATATTACTATATAATATATATATATATATATTATATATATAATATATAATATATATATGTGTATATCTTATTGAAACAGATAATGGGCAAATGTGATCTGAGGAGAGAGAATGAAAAGTTTGAAAAATTGAAAGAAGATATTTAATGTGGTAGCAAAGAATGTGCGAGAATTATTTGGTATCATTGTAATTCAAGTATTAACATAATATATAATAATTTAATATTTGATCTATTATTATATAATAATATATTATAATTAATTATTATTTTTATATGTTATATGTAGTTAAGCTATTAATTACATTTATATATAGATAATATGTAGTTATATATTAGTATTCACATTATTTATTAATTCATTATCAAGTTTATTAACTATTACTAATATTTCTCTGCCTGCATTTTAAATATAGGAGTAGTAAATTTATATAAACAATATGTTAAATAGTTGCTATTTATAATATAGCAGGGTGAAAACTCTATTTTTATAAAACAATTAACTTAAGTATTTAGTTATGGTTAGTATAAAGTGATAATATAAAAACTTTACCTGCTACCGATTTTTGTTACTTAATTATTTATTATATTATATTATATTATATATTACTATCATTATTACCATATTTTTTATTTTAACACACTCTAACGTTATTTACACCAATCTTAGCTTCATTATATTATTCCTTGTTTCTCTATAATTTGGGGATATATGGTAAGTTCCTGTTTTTCATCTTCCAACTGTGACTCCCAACTTTATTGACTGTGTTCATAAGATTTCAAGCAAATCCATTCCAATAAATCCCGGTAAGAGTTTTAATAAGACAAACCCAACTGAAATAACCAGAGATATTTTCTAAAATGTGTATTATCGTGTGATTCCAAGTGAAAAACAAATTAAAGTTCTCAACATCCTGTATTAAAAAACTGTGTTTTAACACTGGTATTTTATAAATCCTAAGACAATATTACAAACCTGACAACCCTATTGATAAATTACAGCCCTAGCTACCTAACTAAATACTAGTTAAAGCAATAAAAATCTCATTTATATACTTCTGGCCAACAATCTGTTTATTCTCCTGCTGTGTATCCTATGTCGAGCGGTGATTGTTGACCATCACGAAGACTGCCAGACTAGAGTAACTACTTTTTATAATCCACGTGGATAAGTAAATTTAGCCTTACATGGAGGGAAAAGCAAACAAAGACATTAAAACAAACCCTGGAGTGCCACACCGAAATTTATGTTGATCAATTTTTAAAATTAAATAATATTTAAAACACGTATAACTTCTTAACACTGTTTATCTTTTAACTGTGCAAAAGTCTACACAAACATCAAGAGAGAAATTTTATACTTACCCAAGTAATCAACTTAGTTTAAAAACGTGTTACAACTTTTGAAACCATTAAATTAAAGCTTTAAACTGTCAAATATCCAGCAATAATAGTCAACTTTTAGATATATATTAAGAATACAAACTATATATGTAAACTTACAGTTGTTATCACCGTATGATAAAGCTGCCTAGGTGTAAACCATTATTATATAAGTACCTGAAGGACAATTTGTTACTTATGATCCTTATATTTAAGCCGAACTCAAGCATCATTTCGACTCCTATTCTTCCTGTTGAGGATATATATAAAAAACTTGTTTTATAGGATTCTCTGAATTCACTCGATTGACCTTTTAGTACTGTCTAGAATTCGTTCATGGATAGTTAATAACATTACCTCATATTTATCCTTGTTCTTTGTTATATTAAATTTACAAACTTTATCATAAGATACTCAAAAAACTTGAATATAATTATTACAGTATTAAATTGTCCTTAGGATTCAGAAGATTTGCTATATCCAACTCATAGTTTAGTACACCCAAAACTATTAGGTTATTTAGTCCAATGGGCTAGGTTTACATATCCAGTTACTAAAGCTTTAAGATGTTCACCCAAACTAGTGATTTATGTCCCATAAGGTAGCGCTTGTCCATGACTAGGTGATCTATATCATTCACAAAGCTCAAGCTTGTCCCAAACTAGGTCTATTAAAACAATATTAAATTTACTCATTAATAATTCCTACACAGAAAATCATCATATAATACCACTAGATAAACAATATATAAACTTATAATTTTTACATATATCTTACCGTATTCTACAGGGTACCTCATTTACTTCACTACCTATATAAATACCTGATTGTTTATTACTTGTGTTATCACTGAGACAGTACGAACCGTCCATTCATTTCTGAGATGATCTTTATATTGAACTGGATCTAATTTATATTATTTGTCAATTTTTTACTTTTTAACTTTAGACCAATCATTCAGTTTAGTCTTTCCTTTTTATCCAACATTATCCTCCTCTACCTTCAAGTTTCGAATCCACGAAAACTTATATTAAAAGGAAGACTCTCAATACATGTTTTATATTTAAAAAAAAAACTTAACCTTAAGTTATTTACCACAATGGTCACAATAAGCTATTTATATAATTATGAAACTAAGCATAATGAATTATATTAAATATTAATAATAATAATATTAAGTAATAATATAACAATTAATAATAATAATAATTAATAATAAATAAATAATTAAATAATAATTAAATAATAAATAATAATAATAATTAAATTATAATTAATAAATAATAAAATTCAGTAGACCCACTAACTAAATCTAATATAAAACAACATTCTACTACAAACAACAGATTACTATTCACTTTGATAAATTATCACCAATTATCGTTACTCATTCAAATAGTAATAAAATACGATGTAAACTTATAATATTAATAACCATAAAAAAATAATATATATAAAAATAAATTTATAATATACAACAATGAGGACTTCAATCATATCTTTACATACTTATTTTTCTTATATTATATTAATTGTCACTAATTACTGTATACTCTCGTAGATCCTGAGTTCTTCTATTATTCTTGATTCTACTCACCCTTACACAGCTACTGTGGCTCCGTATCTCACAATCACTATTTCAAATAAGTTAATCCTTCTCATCCATTACTTTTCATTGTTCACGCATAATTGCCACCTCTATTAGTCTATTATTATTTTATACGCGGAAGTCAAAAGAGTATATCCGAACCGCACAAACTAAGCCATCCAATTGAAAACGAGGAAATGTTTTACTTGACTGAGGAAAGAAAGGAAATGAAAACGAATTGAAGAAAGAAATTTTCGTGGGGGAGAAAGAGATTTTTATTATAATATATATACTAAAGTATAATAAATATATATTAATATATATATATAATAATTTAATAATATTATTATTAATTAAATATATATATAATATATTAACTATAATAATATATATATTAATATATATATAAATATTTATATAACTATAAAATTATATTATAATATAATAAATATATATTAAAATATTATATAATTAATATATATATTATATATAATATATATATATATACTATATATATACAATAATTATAATATATTATATAAATATTTATAATATATCATTATGGTTTCTTGATAAAACATATTATATACATCTAGTACACAATTAACAGTTACACATAACGGCAAAGCCTTTTTAAATAGCGTGAAGCCTGTTTTTATTATCTATGCAACATGTAGTTAGAACTCCCAATCTATTAATTGACTGATGTATCATAAAATTCAGCATATAATCCCATTACAAATTAATCGGATAAGTAAGTAAGTTAATATAATGAAAAAACCAAAAAACCAGATTTTCTAAAAGTTAATGTATACAGATAAATAAATTTTACAAACTCTTAATAGACCTTTGAGTCTTAACAACCTTATTATTATATAAAATCCATATACTAATATCGTAGTATAAATATAATTAAACAGCTATTTGATAAATACGGCCCTAGCTACCTAACTAAATAAATATATATAAACAAAAATTATAAAACTTTGATTCACAATCGTTAATTATTCATTATCCTATCTTATCACGTGATTGTTCAGCCTCGAGATGACACTGTTTGCTGCTTTCCTCTTCAAAATTTTGCTGTCATTAATAACTAAATAGTCTAAATTATGTAAATGAGCGCAGAAGTTATCGAACGTGGTTATCAGTAAAATTATGTTAATCAACTAAATAAATAGTGTATATTGAACCACGTTTAACTTTTATACCAATGTTTAACTTATATTTACTGTGTGAAAGTCAACTAAAAACTCGAGAGAGTACATTAAAATTCTAACCAAGTATCACTGATATATTTTTACAATAACTGTTCAAACTTACATGAACCTATAAATATTAAGCTTTTAACTTGACAATTCACAAGCCTACAATTATAGGAGTTCAACTTTTTAGATATTAATAAAAAGAATAACTGAACTAGGAGTACTTCTTACAGGTTATCGTAGCATAATTAAAGCTGCCTGATGAAACCCTATATTTTAGTAACCTGAGACAATTTGTTACTTAGATCTATATTAGTTATAAGCCGACTCAAGCATATTTCGACGTCCTATGTCACAAAGTGAGGATAAATACATTTGTATTTATGGATTCCTGTATCACTCGTTATGACCTTTTGAGACTGCTGAATTCCTGGTTAATCAATCCTCTATTTATCTATTATTGATCTTTAATAAGCATATAATTTACAAAAAACTGCACACTGTAACCAAACATTGATTATTTCAATTTAATATTGGTACGACTAGGATTCATAGTTTTCGCCATATTTCCAACTCAGTTTGTCCCACAACACTAGTGAGTTTGTCCACGATTGCATATAGGTTATATCAATGTCCAGCTCAAGCTTACCTACAAACTAGGTTTGTTCAAAGGGCCAGGCTATCCCCCATGGCTAGGTCTAATCATATCAGCTCAACGCTATTGTACCCAAAACTAGAGGATGGTCAGGCCCTATATATAGACAAATAATTATTTATAATCAATTAATAATTCCTACACGAGTAAACTCATTAAACACTAGATAAACAATAAACTTATATATTACTCTATATCTTACACTACGTAATATTACTTACGGGCCTCTCTTCTATTCCCTACTTTGTTACCTGTTGTTTTATTCTTGTGTTCTAGTGAGTACCGAACCTCTCACCATACCCATTTCTGAAGATTAAGATCCTTATAACCGATCTATATTTATTCCCATTATCGTAGTCCAATTGTTTAACTTTTTAACTTTTAGACAAATCTTTTTCCATTTGTAATTCTCCATTATCAGATTTAACAATTTTATAAAATAGAAATATAACTATCTAATATTAATATATATTTTATAAATACATGAAATTAATAAATGTCAATGAACGCAGTGTATAATTGGATGAATTTGTCGATTATCGCCTAGGTGTTATGAATGTATAAGATCATTATTATATTATGCATTAAAATTATAAATGTTTAAAAAACTATCAAAAAATAAGACTAGTTTATTAACATATAAAACTAAAAAATGAATGCGAAAAGGGATGAGGACGTATAGTTAAATACTACAACACACAATAGTTTAATTATAATAAATCCATTAAATCAGTTACGATATTAACAATTTTTGAAAATTCTATAAATAAGATTAAAAATGTCAAGAACGCATTATGTATTAGTATTTTATATATTATAAATAACTTTAAGTTATGTTTAAAAATATATAAATAAATATGATTTATAGTTTTAGAATTAGAATAACAAATCCGGAAATTTTTTGCCAGCTATATATGATAAATCATATAATCACCCATTCAAGGCTAAAAATATATTAAGAACTACAGTACCTAAATAACTTAATTGTGACTATATCTAGTAAAAAAGAAAGCTCAATTAATGTATGGATAATACACAATAAACACTTCTTATTGAATAAACTATAGTAAATGTGTTAATAAAAGAATAGAGTTAAAAATTTATATAAATAAGTACAAATACTATTACTATATTATGGTAATTCTAAAGATAAAGATAATAGATTTATACAATAGAGGAGACATTACAATAGACAGTAGATAAAAATGCCTTTTGTATAAAATATTACTTGTTGTTGTCAAGCCTTTTTCGCATTCCGTCAAACTAAATAAATATTGCAGATAGTTTAATAATGGTGCTGATATATTGTTAAAATAATAGATGAAAGCAAAATTGTGACCACTACGGGTAAATAGAAGATAGACTTCTCAGACCTATTATCATTATTAGATGTTTAGAATATCAAACATCTACATAACAGCTAATTTTTAAAGCTGTAAAACATAAGCTATAGACTTGAAATACATATATGAATTATTAAATATCATTAATCACTAAAGTAAAATAGCACAGTCAATAATTAAATAAAAAAACACTATTTTAGCGTATTAGTTTATTAAACTGAATGATACTATCATTTAACTATATATTAATTATTTATTAATATGAAACTACCATACAATACTCAATTATCCAAATATTCACTTATTAAGTGTATTCTCCAAAATTAATAAATTGTACAAACTTAAAGAGTCTAAACCTAATTACAAGCCATTATATGTATAATCTTTCTACAAATTGATAAAAACCAATTTTAAACATTTATAAAAACTTACTAGTGTATGTAAAATACACCATTTTATTAGAAAGGGTTACAACTAACAAAAGTAATAATTATAAAATATAAATGTATATTACAAATAATTGATAAATTATCCACACTTTATAAAAAAAAAGATTTAATTAAATAAACTTCGAAATTTAAATAAAAAAAAAAAAATACCATAATTAAAAACAAATAAAAAAAACTATATAATAATATATAAATAATATGCTACATTTTCTAATTTGAGGTAAATGTCAATTATGTTTTTTAATTATAAGATTCTTCATTAATATATTAGTAAACTAATATAATTGCCAATCTTTTGTATTTACATTAAAAATTTCACGTGAAAAATTAACGCAAATTTGAATTATATACTCAATTGTTTATAACAGTTAATAAATAAAAATATAATAATAATATATATAATAATAATGATAATAATAATATAATTAATTATGATATAATAATAATAATAAAATAATAAAAATAAAAATATAAAAAAAAAAAATATAAAAAAAAAATAATTACATAATTAAAATATATAAATTAATAAGTAATATAATAATTATAAAATTAAAATATAATAATTAAAATAATTAATATACTATATTTAAATACAGAGAAATAAAAATTAACGCATAATTGTGCAATTATATAAATCATTGTTAAAAATAATAATATAAATATTTAATAAAAAATAGTAAAAAAAACTTATTATAATCATTTTTAACAACGGTATCTAATGGAAATATATAATAAAATAATAATATATATTTAATATAAATAATATCAAATAATTATAAGATAATTAAAAAATAATAAATAACAAATACAGATTTTTAAATAATTTAATAATTTAAACTTACTTAAAAATATAAATTAATAATAAAAAATTTAAATAAATAATAATAATAATATATATAATAATAATAATTAATAAAATAATAAAAATCTTTAAAAATAATAATAAATATAATTAAATTTAATAAATAATAAATAATAAAATAATTAAATAAATAATGAATATAATAAATAATAATAATAATAATAATAATAAATAATAATATAATATTAATAATAATAATAATATTAATATTATAATAATTTTAAATTAAATATATAAAATAATTATAATATATATATATATATATTTATATATAATATATATATATATATAATATATATATATATATAATAAGTAAATAATTAAAATTAATAAATAATTAATTAAGTAATAATATATAATAAAAATAAATAAATAATTAATAATAATAATTAATAAAAATAAATAAATAATTATATAAATATTATATAATTAGCTAATAATAAATATTTGATATAATAAATATAAATAATAGTCTATATTTATATGTTATGTTGATTATATAAATATATTTATTAATAATGTATATGTGGTTCTGACTAGTATAAGTGCCCATGTGCGCCCAGTTTCACGAGAGTTTTTTATTTTTTTTTTTTTTTGCTCAAATACCATCCTTATACCAAAATTGTAACTTGCTCGTCAAAGGCCTCCGTTCTTATCAATAGAAATACTTATAAGAATTTATAGATGTTTAACCAAAGTATATTATAAACATATATATTATCCTAAAATTGAACCCATCACAACTGTCGAGATGCATTTATATATTATAAAACACACGATATATATCTGTCTATTGAGAAAAATATTACAAAAATTATCTTAATTTTTTTGGAAATAGAGTAGTGTGTTGTGACAAAAGCTTTATACGAACCAAAAATATAATGAATGGAGTATTATAAATTATACATTATTTTATCCTTTATTATGTAATATTATTATTATTGTATAATATTATAAATTTATTATTGATAAATATTCCACCAATTGTAGGTAAATGTCATTTCAGAATTTAAAATATATTAAAAAAATAATGAGTTATATAAGTTAAAATAAGTAATCAAATATATTATATGAAAACCTTAATAAAAAAAATGATAGAAAACCCATAATTGTTGCTTGCTTATCGATAACTGAGAGAAGCAAATCTGTTTTACCGGTAAGAATGCTTGATCTATAAGTTATTTCTGTATGATATCATCTATATTTACGCTATGCTTTTGCTGCCTATTGCCCACAACTATTCATATTGCGCTCTTTTCTGGATAATATATACTAACTATATATGTACTTCATTTAAGAAAACTAAACCCTTAAATCACTCTCCCCGCCACCCTTGAGGCTGGCTTCTCATTAGGCTATTATTCTGTTTCAAACGAACTGGTTTTTATTATTTCAGAAATAAACCCATACTACAAGACAATATGCCTGTAATCTTTTATCTCACTTATTGTCCATGAAAGTTTGCTCGAATCGATGGTCGCTAGGAAAAATATCTAAGAATCGGTGATAACTGAAAGATATCTTTTCCTAATAACTAACATTGTTAAAATACGAGAAAATGCTAATA
Source organism: Trachelipus rathkii (assembly GCA_015478945.1). Taxonomy (NCBI): domain Eukaryota; kingdom Metazoa; phylum Arthropoda; class Malacostraca; order Isopoda; family Trachelipodidae; genus Trachelipus; species Trachelipus rathkii. Next base: position 6,517 of record JABUQX010034508.1, on the reverse strand, counting down.
TAGTGAGAGTCTAAATTCATCGCATATTTACATTTTTCCCCAGATATACCTCAAGTATGTTATTAACTTACCTTATCGTCGATTTTCTGATTATTTTATGGTAGTGGTAGATGTGCCATAATACTCGAATTAAATACCCATTATTATAATTTTCATGATAGTAATGGAATAGTTTCTTGTAACCTATATGTAGTCGAATTTATATCTGACCATTGAAATTGATCACATTAATTTTCCCACCTAAGGCATAAGTTACAGCTTACATACCCGAATAATAACTTTAAAATTACATCAATATATTATTTTCGTTAATATTAATAATTTAGATGTACTATTTTAGTATTTGCAGCGTATGTCATAAAAATATCAGTAGAGTTATTCGTTAATTTTATCTCGTATAGAGATAAAAAGTATGTGTAAGTGGAGTAGGTATAAGATCTGTAAACGCATTATTTATGATCAAAAAGAATTTTGCGCTATTGCCTAAATAATTGTAGCCTGAAGAATACTAGTCAGATTATGTAGCCTTGCTGCTATATAATACATATTACAAATTTGAAAATAGAAGCGACCATCCTGTTATGTAAACTAACAATTTAATCATGATCTACTTCTATCTAAAAATAACTACTGTTTAGGTATGGAAAAATATATTGATCTATATTTATGTTATAGCATGAGCGCAATCGAGCATCACAAAATTAATATCGCTTTTGTGTATTTGTAATGAAATAAAATGTTCTGTACCAAGTATATAAAATATATTTATTTTGTCCAAAATCAAGCTTCAGAATGCATTTAAAAAAGTAACAACATTTTCTCAACACGCAGAAGGAGGAATTCCAAAAACAGTTTATCTTTTATAAAGTTCGTCAAAAATAAGGCCAATCACTCGTGTAATCATGGGCGATTTTCGAGCAAAGTTAGAATATCTTGTCCAAAATATAAACAAGCCGATCTTCCAAGTGTTCCAATGCCAACAGAGAATTAGGAGAACAAATTCAGTACATTGATAAAATTAGCATAAGTTTTATAAATGATTCAAGCACACTAGAAGATAACATAAGAAGTATAATTTTTACCTTATCCATGTCAACCAAATTTGGAGAACAGATAAATCTATTCTGTTGAAGCCATGTCCACATAATTTATTTACATCCCTAAAAAAGGTATCAATTTATGATGTTTAAAAACACGCAGAAAAACGTTCATATTAGGTGGCACATGTTTGATGTATGAGTACAGGTAATCTAAAGCGTTCATACAAACTACACTTTTCAAATTATAAAGGTTCATTAAAGCAGTCTGATAAAATTTGAATAACTACTATGGAGTAACAGTTATCTATAAAATATTCGTGTTATATCTTGTCTTAACTATTGTCACTGAGCTATCCACCTTCACGCAGCATGAATAATATTGTATAATCAGCCAGCCCATAGTTAACCCCACGGAAAAACTTGAGAGTAAGTGTATATGTAATTACGCAACTTAACGCATTTAGTATATACCTTATCTGACAGTATTCACCTAATCTAATTAGAACTTTATAAAAACTGCATGTTAGCTTGCCTACTCTATCACAGAATTGAATTCGGTTATGATGGGTATAATCCTATAATCTTGTATCTAACATCCCCATCACTTAATAATAATGGATCATAATTATTGTTACTTTCAGATCACTTATTACTGCTAATAATATGAGAGGCTGAAGGTAGATTAACTATATATAAAGTTTTATTTTTTCCACTAAATTAATTTATAACTAACTTTATTTCTAGTCAAATTTCTTATTGCACTAGAGTCTCAAATAAACTTTGCCTGCAGCACGTGATATATTGATATTGATATTATTTGTACTTACATTATAAGTAATATTGAGTGAATGTCAAATTACTTCTAAGAGCTATTACGCTACGCTGTTAAGTACTATAAGTGAACTGCATCCCTTATGTCATATTTTGAACTTAACAATTTATCTAACGCGGCACGCTAATTTTTCGGTAATTACATTCTTTATCATATAACCTACTGTAATCATTCTTTTATTCTTTATGAGATTCTGTGACCCCGCGAATAGAATGCTAATTCCTATTACGTGAAATCTTCCCTCATTACTTCATGTAAGCGTCTGTCTATTACTACTCATCGGACTTTTCACTATACCCAGATAGAAAAATAATAATCCCTGAAACCCCCGATCGCCCCTGCCCCAAAATATAGTTAAAAATCGTGTTATTCACTATACGTATATATATATTATAATATAATATAATATTTCGTAATATATTTATATATAATAATATAAATAATATAATTATGTTATATTAGTTGACAATTCGGGTTATCTGCATTGACAATAAGAATATTTCCAAGCATCCCCATTCATAAATCGATATTATAGGCTACTAAGATAGGTTCATCCTATCCAGTGCATGTATTTGAAATATTCTACGGACATCAACATATGTACATGGTGAATACAAAAAACCTAGTCTGTTATAAAGCAGTACACATAATTCAATTAATTTTTTTTATTTAATTAAATTTAAACAATAATTAATTATATCCAGTAAAAGTTTTTACTGTATTTTTAATACAAAGGTTAGTATTTCTTGTTTATTTAATAAATAACAAGTAAGCAGTAATGATTATTATCATTAAAGACATAGGATGTCTATAAGTGATCAATATATAATAATAGATGGAGCACAAAATAGCAATATATAAAGCGTATATATATATATATATACGTAAGACGAAATAATAATATTATGTGAATAATATACGGTAATATTAACTAGTACCACAATAATAACTATACCTGAACTAACCTAGTCAAACCGTTAGGCCACGTAAATATATATCTTCATAAGTACAGATGTATATTATATATATATATATATACTACTACCATTATAATTAGTATATATATATATATATAATTATATATAATAGTGTTATAAGTTATAAATATACAACTATAATAATATATAATGGAATATAATTATGCACATGAGCTATCACTGACTCATTCATAACAGTAGAATCTTAAGATAAACATTTAATCCATCAATAGGTTTGAACGAAATCTTAGAGTGAAGAAAATAAGATATATGATATATTGGTTGATATTAGTCAATGATGAACCTGGCCAAAGGATTTTGAGTACTTATTATCAGATAATCCATGAAGAGATGATAACTTTATTGACATATAATTTCAAATCTTCACCCAACCATATACATTATAAAATTGCTATATCTCAGTCACGGATATATTATTATATTTATTATAACCACTTTGCAAATAAAATTAACCTCCTTCATTCAAGTATATACATATTGAGAATCTTTATGTTTAGTCAATATGAAGTAAAGTTATTAATATTATATTCACATTTACGAATATATATATTAATGATAAATCACAGTAAGATATTCAATTCGTATATTGCTTTTGACTAGATCCTGTGCATAGTAATTACTGTTTATAGTAATTTTCTCCAAACCTAATCAAGCATTTATGGATATAATATGTATGTAATATTGTGTTTATATTTGATCAATAAGATAAGGTATAGTGCTCGTGTACGGTTTATTACTAATGAAGTGCACGACACGTACTCTATTGTGATGTTGCCAGTTATTTGGAGCGCAAATAACCAAGTCGAGTTTAATCACTCTGACTCTGCAATCGAACCTATTTATCTCTCATTGGCACTTGGAAACAATTCAAGACGTATGACAAATAATATTACCTTTTGATACCTTATTTATTTGGTACCGTCGATCCTTTATTTTATAGCACATCTTAGACCTTATTGGCAACCCAAAATGAGTAGGAGTCTAAAACACGTCAATCTCTACTAAAATTATAATTTACATCCAATCACAGGTAAGGCATAGTCAGAGATAATTGAAAAATAATTACATTAGTTTTCTTAGTTCTTAATAATTTTAACCGATAATATAAATTAAATTCTCGATACTCTATAATCATACATTACATTAGAAATGAGGTACATTATATATGAGAAATGATATAATAATTTAATTATACTGCTATTTGTACACTCACAAGAAAGGTAAACATATCCTTCTTAAACGCGACTTAAAGGATGCTACCCGGAACCTAGAGTCATAAATTTACACAAGATATATGAAAATATATAAATATTATAAAAACTAAAAAATAAATTAAATACAAATATGATATACTGTAGTATCTAATATACTATTGGAAATATACCCTTATTTGACAGGGATATATTAGGCTTAAATTCAACCTTAGGTATATCAAAAAAAGGTTATCCTAAAATAGTAGAGCATATAAATTTAGCCTAATTCAGTGCGTTCATATGCACCCACTAATTATTAACAGAAAAAGGTCAGATTTGATAAATATATTTTTTGAATCCCTATGGAAATTAGGCCTATCACTTTAAAATATCGCCTCACCCCGGTAATAAAATAAAAAAGAATTACCACCCATTATAATAATTTAGGCCTTAAATACGATAAGTTAGTATATCTCATAATAACGATTTAATCGAGAAGTTAAATGTAGGTCCCAGATTACCTATTCTTATAGGAGAGTTTACCCGCTATAAAGAGTGTTATACTACTTGACAAGAGAATTGGTAGCAGACGAGGCAAAATAGTGACATCGAGAAGATATCAATAATACATACAGTAGATAAATTAATTTCAAACACTGCTAATATCCTGAACTTATTTAAAAAAACCTTTTAAAAATAATTAGTGTTAATCAATGTGGGCGAAAACATAACAATCTTAATCTTTACTAAGACAAAAATATTATTTTATCTTAATATAAAAATAAAAATTAACTTTAAGGAATTGTTAGTAAAGAGTTTAATAAACAACAATCAGTATGTAGTCATAAAGAGGTAAATAAAACTTTATTAATATATATTTTGTATTTATATATAGATATATATATATATTAATCTATATATTAACCATCGCCTTTTAAAGAGATGATGTTAAGCCCCAGGTAAGTACAATAGAACAAAAACCGTTGGCATAGCTTGGTGCTAGTATAGGTGATGATAGGCTTAGGTACTATATATATATATATACTTAAACTGTTATGAAATATTTATATAGTAATTTAATTAATAGGTACGTAAAATTTAAAAATTTACCATATATAATAAAATTTTAGTAAAAAGATATTTTAAATATTTTTAATTCGCAAAAAAATTTATAAACCCAAAAAAGTTGTATGAAGACCAGTTTTATATATAAATAAATATTCTTATATTTCAAAGATTAAAGATATATTGATATTTGATATATCAAAAGAGATAAAGTTATAAAGATAAAGATCGAAGTATGAAAAAATATATATTATATATATTGGAATTGAGTAATATAAAAATTGTACCTTTTAATTATAATAACATAAAAATGTTTATAAATATTATATATACGATTATGTGTATATATTGTATGAGTAATGATACATTTTGTAATTTGTGGTGGTAGAAAATTGTTTTCCTGCATGTATCAGTAGGAGTCAAATTTTAGAATTTGGTAGAAAAACGTGATGTGATTCGTGCGTTGAGAAGTGACCTTGTTTGGACGAACGCATATATTTATAATTATGTTGTAGTACAACGATGATAAACAAGGCTACTTCTAATGCTGAGTTGGTAGAAATTGCCAAAATCAATGGGTTCTCGGGAAGAACTCGCTGCTGCATTTAAAAAGATAGGATGGCTCAAAGAAGCCGCGCTAGCCAGCAACAGAAGATAGCCTGCTTTGGAGAGTGAAGGAGGAGAGGTTTGGTGTGCTTGCTGTGCTGTGTGTCTAGAAAGAGAAAATAAAGGTGTGGTGTAGTCGCTTAGTGGTGATACGGTGGTAGTAGAGTGATGGTGTATGAAGGAGAAAGCTAAGCGTGAAGATGAAAGAGAAAAGATAAGCTTGAAGCTGAAAGGGAAGAAAGCTAAGCTTGAAGATGAAAGAGAAAAAGCTAAGCTTGAGGCTGAAGCGGGAATAGAGAAAGCTTAAGATCGAAGCTGAAGCCCAAAAGATTAATGCGTTTGTGAGTGGCTGAGAAAAAGATGCGAATGTGATAGAGCAGAAGAAAGAATGCCACCAAATGAAGCTTGTATTGGCTGAAGAATAAACAGCAGCCACATTGGTCGTGCCGAAACTGTGTAGTGAGCTTCACACCAAGCGCCCAGAGCAAGCCACAGCACTTCCTACGCCACTAAGTACCCGAAGTTGAAGCTTCCATTCTTCCGTTATGAGAAAAGAAAAGATATAGAGGAATACTTTGATGTTTGAAAAACAAGCAGAGGCGAACGACATCCCTGAAGAAAAAGCGAGCATTTGTTTAGGGTTCCTTACAAGTAAGCGTGGTTGCTGTGTAGTAGGTGTGGAATCGTGGTGTGTGTGCGGAACAGAGTTGATACAGGTTTTGTGAGTAGATGCTTAAAACTATGAAGGACTAAAGATCTTTGTTAGTTCTATAAAAATAAGAA
>JABUQX010034507.1:42500-63915 GCA_015478945.1 Trachelipus rathkii | reverse complement strand
GCCGGTCCGATTTCCCCAGCACATATCACAACTATAACTAATTTGCTTAATCCAACACCAACTTACTATTACATACTCATTAGATATAACCTTATTCTACATATTTATGGATCAAACACTATTAATACACTTCGTGTATTAATCTCTAATATTATTCACTATTATTTATATTATAACACTACAACATCAAAACGCTCGTATATAAAGAATTGCCTATCATCAATATTGTCAAATTATCTTACTATAACATACACTAACCATATAACCCACCGAATATTAGATCCTAATACACTATGAGACTAGATTGAGTCTAACCTGAATAGCTTATACTACCATCTTATCCCCTCCATGATTTATATGATTAGCCCAAATTAACAATCACTAGTAGCTATAACTAATCATTATACACTCATTATAAAATTACCTAAGCTATACATAATCAATATTTAGTCCCCTATTACATCCACCAAATAGTAAATTTAATATTGCATATCACTCAGTTAAACCACTTCCACTTAATCAATCATATAACATAATTTTCTATCACATACTTACATTTTATATTATATACTCACATGCATCTATCTACAGTTATATCTAAATATTTATTTCGTCCAAAACGTATACATTACTCCAATACATTTAATACTCAGATACTTTGTTCTAAATTGTCACAATTATACATATCTTACTGAACATGACTATCAATATATAAGACTAGGACTCTACCTTCACCTTATACTACTATATTAATATTATAAATATACTATTTACTTTAAAAATATCCACATTATATACTTCAATTAGAGCCAAACCTTTTAGACACGCTGATAAAACTCCGTCTATCCAATTCTCATTATATCAAGCTCTCTTCGGATATAACACCGATTAAAAAAACTGAGAAAGTGTTCGCAAATTATCAATAGTGCATTCCCTCATTATTCCGTTTCTTTCCCGTTTTAATACATTTATAACCTCCGCTTTTATATATAATATATCAAACATTTTATTTCCTACCCAACATTAAGCCCAGTATCTAATTCACATTATTTTTTTTCATAAAATCGATAATTATAGATTTTAACCGAATAATTCTAAAAATTAAACCTCGATAAATCATTAATTAATAATACTAATTATGCTACCAATTTTGCTCCTTGCAGTGAAAGTACAAAGATATAAAATGACAATAATAGTTTTATAATTCACATTTTATCTACTACATAACTCTTCACATTATACAGTTTATATCATCTTTATTTCATTGCAAAATATTATCTTAGAAATAGCATGTGTCAACATCGGGTAATTTGATGTGCACCAATTACAATCTACATCTGAATTATCAACACACGAGAGTAACTCTCCTCACTAGCCGTCATACCTAATTATAACCTATTAACCTATCATACATATTTAATTCTCTTAAACTAAAATACATATTTAATTACCCCTAACCAACATATATATCTAATTAATTATCATTAACTATCGTACATATTTCATCACAAACACTTCAAAAACCTATTACCCAACAGTTTCTCATAAACTACCATACATATTTAACCATCATACATATCTAATTATCATTAACAACCATACATATTTATCCATTACAATCTCCATGACAAGATGGGAACCGAACTTTTTTACAAAATAACCATTCCATTTCTTTCCTGTTTTAACATCCTCACATGCAAAATAACCTCGCTACACATCCTGCAATATTCAAACTTTAATATATTTACCTGCTCAAAGAGACATAAAAACAGATCCACTGACTCGCCACTATACTACGCATACTTTAATATTATAACTATTATCTAGCCTCATCCATAACCGTTATTATACTTAGCTATATACAACGCTTACTACGTAAATAGAAGCGATGCATATGAAGAATATATATATGAATTTCATTCAGAGATCGACATACAACCAACCTTCGCATGATAAGAGTAACAACATGCCCTAGCACTATGTATGCCTAATGCGAAGTTTTATTTACGAAGGAATTTTGAGCGGCGAAACAGAATATAAGTTCAATACGTCTCATGTAATATTCTTAGATAATTCGACAAAGACCTCAAAAACCAAAAGTACAATCTAACTAAGATCTATACATTTTTTTTAACATTAAATTTTGTGCACTAAATGCGTAATAATAAGTGTCAGTCGGAGAGTCACATTTTTTGTTGACTCCTCTAAATTCCGCCTATGTTGTCCAATCAGTTACATAGCAAGCTCACTTATCAAAGATTTATCACCTCCGCGCGCTTCGCGAACAGCAAACTATTAACCAAATATGTATGATCTCACAACGCATACGTTACTTCGTAACCACACTGAGTCAGCAGTACATTCAAAACAATTCCCTTATGAGTATCTATCAGTTTTACCATCCGACACCTGTCTTAAAATATAAGTGAAGAATTCTATAATTATACTATTGTAATGCACATGACCCAAGAGACTGCAAATATAACATATATCCTGCCGAGAGCTTCAAGATCTCCTTCTCGATAAAGAGTATCCATACTAAATACAATAAACACACATTTTCATTCGCGTATTATCAATCATACATACACCCTAACGAATGACAACCTCACACATTCATGATAACATCTACATCAAAAGGAGACTTATACTTTTATAGAACTTATCTATAAACTGAAGAGTGCAGATTATATCGTTCAATAGTACTACATATGGTCCTTTGCTATTCATTATAACCTTAAAACAACATAACCTAAATAAATATACGAATTACTTTCTACACTATCATAACTCACAAATACTCAATAATAAAATATCATGACATTAATTAACTCAATAATAAGTCTATGAAATTAATTCTATTATAGAGAATAAGTATTAATAATAATCACCACAAACTTCACTAAATACGTAATCTATATATCATATCAATAAAAAACACATAACATAAATACACAACCGATCCATACTTAATAATATCATATAGATATACGAGGAGAGTAAATTTTTACATATAACCATATCATATAAGTCTGATACATCATCAGTTTTTTTTCGAAGATAGATATATCATAGTACTACATTCTATTATTAAAAGATAATTATCACCCATAATAATCAATAATAATACTATCAAATTTGATAAATTAATAATAATTAATCACATAAATAATCATATTATTTCATTTAATTATGAACAAACTCTATATGTACCATTTATATAATAATCACACTAATTTGTCACACACCTCACTTATAAGTACTATTCCATACAACATCTACTAAATATAATAATAAATAATATTTTAATCTTTAGATGAGAATAAATCCGCGAAACATTGTGAGTATATAAATAATAGTAAATAAACGAAACCGAAAACAGTTTTAAAATATAACTGTTATTAAAAATGGCAGAACTATTGATAATATCTAGAAAGTACAACATTACAACTACATTCATAACGTTGGCTCAATTGTAGATACATATACTACACTGCAACTAACTAATAACATAATATGATAGAAGAGAGAATAAATATCATATTAATAATCATGGACAGAATTTTTAACCCACTTATATTATATAATAAGATTAATATCAAACAATTGTAACCAATAATAACAACAATTAAATGCGATAATAAATAATAACAACTCCTATAATAATTTAATTTAATGAATCACATAAGACTGAGAGAGATCGACAATATAATTATATACACCCAATTTATATATTAAACTTGTTCACTAACTTCTCACCCTTAATATACAAACACACACAAATAATAATAAGTAATAATTAACAATAATAATAAATATAATAATAATAATTAATACAATAATAATAATAATAACTATTTTACAAACAATTATTTAATTATCTAATAAGCCAACATAATACTAAATATTATATAATATACAATCAAGATCGAATACACATAAAATGACAGAGAGTGAAATATATTACGAATATCATCCACCCTACTCAAAACTCGAATTATTAACCATATCACATATATAAAATATACAATAAATAATATCAAATATAATATTCAATCATAAATAATAAATTACAAAACTATTTATAATAATAATAATGCTTCCAATCTCGAGTCAGCTACTAATCTCAAAGCGCTAAACACTGAAATAAGCACCAGTGACAATGAATAATACTTTGAATATAACTAGTAAATTACAGATAAAAAAGTATATAAATCAAAATAAATAATAAATAACCAATTCACTCAAATACTCCATATACATAAACATAAGATCACACACCTTATTTGGTCAAATATTCGTATGTACACAGAATTCAGCTTAATCACCGAGCTAAATACGAACAGTATCCCACAATAAAGACACAGAACATTAGTCTTTATTACCGAAATGTATACATAAATCTTTACTTATTTCGTTTTTTTATTGAATATTGCTTCTACAATAAGAGAAATCAAAGGACTACAGAATATAAAAAACTTCAGAGCAAAGGGTTTACATAGGGAAGCCTAAATTAAACCTATTTACTTCAGATCTAACCGCGGTGAGATCCTCACTGTTGCGAGAGTATGCAGCTTCCCCCCGACATTATAAAACTAACTTCCAAAATATCATCGAGATTATCCTTTGGCAGCTATCGCCACTTACTCCTAATTTCTTTCACATACACTAATATACTTCTTATCATCACCATATAGCGAGTAGGATTGGCTTATAACCAATTCCAAACAACACACGCTCCTACTCATATGTTCGGCAGGATTATCGGCTTTAATCCAGCGCCCCCGAAATTCTATTAAAAAGGCAATCATTGCAGACAAGCAGTGACATCTACAAAATATTTATGCAAATAAACACACCGTATTTCAAATATATTGTTATTCTATTATAAAATTATTATTTTATTGATTATTATTATTAGCGATTATATATTTATATATATATATAATATAATATATATATATATATAATAATTAATTATATATATATATATTAATATATATAATTATATATTTTATTATATATATATATATATATATATATATAATATAATATATAATAATAATAAATATAAATATATAATAATATATATATATATATAATAATTATAAATATAATATATTATATTATATTAATATATATATTAAATATATATAAATATATATATATATAATCTAATATATATAATATATATACTAATATATATTATTATATTATAATTAATATAATAAATTAATTTTTAATTATTATTAATTGATAGAGATATAATATAATATAATATATATAATATTAATATATAATTAATATATATATTATAATATATATATATATATTATTTATTTTATAATTAATTATAATTATATAATTACTATATATTAATTATATTTATTATTATATTATTATTATTATTATTATTTATTAAATTAGTTATTTATTATTATTATTATTAATTATTATTATTATATAAATAATGAATAATAGTAACTTACCAATATTTACCTTGAAAATTTATTTTATCGATAAAATTACATATACATTGTTATGAACACTATGATGACTGCGCATATTGAGCCTGAGTGTAACCCATTTGACTGCATTTAAACCATAAGAAAATTGATTTCAGGAGAAATAATTTAATGTAAACTATTAAGAGTTACATTAATCTTAAATCACCGCAATCTGATGTAAATATCCAATTTGTAGCTCATATGCTATGGCATTTTTCTCAGAAGTCTGAGACAATCACTCTTGTATATGCATTTTTTCGACCGAAGAATTTTCGTGAACTGTGAAAAGAAACCATGTAAGTCTACTAACATCTTTAAGTATTCAATCTACCCATAAGAAGATGATATGAATTCTTTTTTCAGACACACTTCATATAATACTTATTTCTAATCGTATTACACATAGCTTCATTAAATATATATGATTGAACTTTGACACACAATTATTCAACTGAGAGTCATTATACTGAGATGAGATATTAAGGGTCATCTCTATGTAATTAGTAACAGAGTGAAATAATTTATAGCTTGCAGTCACTAAATCTGTTGAACGGGTTTAATTAACTTAATAGGGTTATTTTAGAAGCGCATAATAATCCTGATAAATCTAGTTTATCTAAAATGTTATTATCATTACCAAGTCCTTATATTTAAAGTGTAAATCAATAATAAACATCCAGTCATTACCCGCTGAATTACTCATTATTACTGCTCATTACCTCAAATTATCTGCCTAATGAAATATTTATAGGAATAAACTGTACGTAAGTATCTTTACGGCTATAAATTAACATTATTTGCTAGAACATCTTAGTATCTACTATAAAATCCCCTAATAATCCTTTGTTTTTTTGAATGAAATTCATTTTTTTACACTTGTAGCTTCCGAGTATTTATTTTCACCTCATTTATAATATACTGCCAAAAAAATCAGAAAGGTAAGCACATTACAGTTCGTTACTTTCATTATTTATAATGAATTTAGGCGAGAGACTTGATGTAGCACAGATTGATAACTAGTACGAGAAATTCAATTAAGCAGTTGCAAAATAATTACGGATTATTATTAGAGATATCCGTTGCGAAGTAAGAACGAGTAACTCTTTATAGAAAAGTCTGCGAGCGATAAATTCTTACAACACAACGAGTATTCGTAGTTACGATAGAATGCATCTTCAATTTAAAATAAATTCCGAAATTGGTTTTAATTCATTAACAATTTTGATTACGATTTTCATCCTGATTTAGAGAGTTTTGACTATTAGATTTTATTACGAGCCACTTATTTATTGGTATCTGAGCGAATATATCTTAGATATCACGCACGTAATATATAATCTTCCCGCTTAAATATATAGCGCAACTAAATGTGCTATCAATTAATTATGACCCAAAGATATAAACAGTATAACCCCTGGAACAGAGAGAATAGAGCTCGATAAAATAGTGAGAAACACTAGATAAACCTGCCGCTTGATTAATATCGAATTACACATCTTATTTAGTCAAATAGCTGCGGCTACACTGATTTCTTGTCTATGAAAGCAAATTCGGAAGAGATAAACTAAGAAATAATTTTCGACTGAGACATATTTATTATATCGAGCTATATAAGAAATTTCTAAAAGTACAGTTGGATAATAAATATATAGTATGATCTCTTAATAAACATAAATGGATTAAGTTTTTATTTTTTTTAGTTTATTGACGACGGAGAGAGATAACTAACATTCTACTCATTCAATACTTTAATTTATGGCATCCATAGTCAGTTAAACATTAACAAAATCTTAAGTTAATACTAACACACAATTTTAGTAATCTAAATTCAATTACACACATTGCTTTACTATATTTTTCATACCCTATGTTCGATTATGCACTATCTTGCATTCTATATATTGCAAACTATATTATTCTCTATACTTTATCTTTTCACCAAATTTGACTGTATTTCTTCACACACTCATGATGTCTCGAGGCTTCTAATAGAGTATTCCCGCAAAACATCCATCTTATAGAGCTATAAGTCACAAAAGGTATCTCCATCAGATGAGTTATAGCAAATTTGTTCATATACGTATTTTATGTGATAAAAATCATAAAAAAATACTAGCTAATTTATTGATAGCACCGTTGTTTATGATACAGCGTATGAAAGTAGTGTTTCTCCATATTATGGCTTGCCACAATTAGCCAATATCAACACAATATGAGCACATGTTATTATAAAGCTTTCAATATATAATCACTCCCTTTATCAATAAGAGTAGTGAAATTGAAACTAATATTTATCAGAAACATTAAAACATACTTACGTAAGATGGCTCTAATCCTCCTCACCTTCCCACACTTACACTTGCATTCTATGTCTCGATTGAATTATATGACTGAAGGATAACTGATTATGATCATATCTGTAGAGAGGTGAGAGTGTATTTATACTGACAGATGTTCTTGGAGAGTATTTCGAGATATGTGCGTTGCAATAGCTTCGTTGAGGGAACACCGAGAGCAACTTCCAACATAATAAGTAACGTGAGCTAATCGAGAGAGACTCACACATGGTCCATAATAATTTCTCATCTACTGAATTCACTATTGAAGAAAAAATGTAATTCGCAGACTCTCAATATAATACGAATATCTGCGCAATTATATCTTAGCTTAAAGCCTCTCTATTGCATGCGAGAGACACAAGTAGAGAACCTCGAGAAGAATGGCAACAATACGTTCTAACTACAATAAAAAACACACACATATCTTTCAATCACTCAACTTTCAAATTTCAAACTTAACTCCCTCCAGTATGAGATTTTAAAAGCTGAAGCTCATGATTTTACTATACAAGTCTGAGAAGACACAATAGAAAAGAAGGATAAGAGCATAACAGCAGTCTCCACTATCCTGACGTTAAAGTGATGAACGATACGCGGAGTTGCTTCTACAGAGGGCTTACAGAAATTATTTTACCTAGGATCGTATCTACTCAACTTCCGACATTTCCGAAGGTATATCACGTTAAAAAAAATTTCCTATAGGTATACACTTTAGTAGGAAGGAAGATTTTTCATATTATACTCATCTCAGAGAAACAATTAAAACATAAAATAAAATATCTCTGATGAGCCTAAGCCTGGAATTGAGACTGCCATATCTTCTTCATTTAAGGAAAGTGGAATGCCTATATAAAGAGTAGGGATTTTAGGAATATTCAGATACATAAAGAATAAATTCCTTCCTAAAATTCAAATAGTGAACCTATAAATGCCGAATTTGTAATGATTTATTCTTTTCATAAACTTATATAATCACACGTGAAAACACTCGAGAGACTTCACAAGAGCTTAAAGTGTGAACAAGAGTTACTTTTAAGCACATGGTATCATTAGTGAAATTAATATTTGAGTTAAAAACTATTATCGAATCATATGATGAACCTGCTAATCCTATTTCTACCCGAACGGAGGAATGCGAGTAAGACGATTAGCATATAAGATATGATTTGAGACGTGATAAACACACATAGAGTGAACTCGAATTGAGTTAAAATCGAGTATAAAATATAAATGATAATATACGTAAATGTCAATAGAGTATATAACAAGATGGTGTATAAAATATCATATTAAGTATAATTTATTAATAGGAATTATTCTTATAAGTAAATCATAATATGTGATATTATATCGAGAACACTTGTGAAAAATGAAACTAGAAATTGAACAAGATTTATATATATTGGTTATGTGCCTCTACACTAGCCTAACAGATTTCTTAGATAATTCGTTGGTAGCATAATGTGCTTAGCTATTTTACCACAAGTCCTTTGAGTTTTGAGTATCAAGTGATAGAGTAGAATCGTTAATACAAGTTTTATAGAAAACCAAATAGACTAATTTAAATATATATATAGTAATAATATTATATATCAATTTTATTATGAAATCCGAGAGCAGATGCGAGCTTACATTCCTCCCGCTCAACCACTCTCTATATATTCACTCCTGCAAACCTCGAGACTGCGGCGCTGGCACAGTTCATGATGGCGAAGATCAACGACGGGGTCTAAGCGAGAGAGAGGGGTTGAATTGTCTATATTGAAAAATAACATAACACATGAGATACTATATACATATGACCCAAATCGAAAAATCAAATATATAATTTAACACTTGTAGATTCAAAAGATCAACGATATTATACAATGGAAGATGGACATGTTAGGATCTATTTGAAATACTAACCAAGTCTGACACTGAAGACCGAGAGGGGGGATAAAAGAAAAGTTGGGAGAGAAGAAAAAACTTAATCACATTATTGCCACTATAAATTTACCATAATCAAAATAATATTTTGAGAAATGAATCAAATATATTAATAATTTGATAAATGTGAATAATAATTAAATAATATTATTATAATATTAATCGTATAGAGTATAAATTTAATCCAAATGAATAACAAAATCTTTTAGTTAATATACCATATAAAATAAAGCAACGCAAATAACCAAAATAAAATAATCAATACCAAGGAACCAAACTGAGAGAGAGAAAAAGAAAAAGCCTTGCGAAACTCTCGTTGTTTCTTACGATAAAAAATCTTCTTGGCCACACAGAGACGGACAAGAGCTATTCTTTGACAATATGAACAAGTCCGCTATAATATATATAAGTTTAGTATCTGACTTTATTTGTTTTGTACATATATTTGGAGAGCAAAAGGTTTTGCGTATATATATATACTTATATATATTATATTATATAATTATAATATATATATAATATTATAATATATTATATGATATTATATATAAATAATATATATATAATAATATTATATATATATTATATAATATATATAAATTATATAATATATATATATATATATATATATATAATATAATAATATAATATATATATATATATATAATATTTAATATATTTAGGAATGATTTCTCATATTGTAAAAAAAAAATAATCAATCACTCATCTTGCTGTAAGTTGCTTTTGTAAGGTGTCACATTTATATATATTATATATATTTATATTATTTATTTAGTCATATATTATATAGTTATTTTCCATGCTGTTCGTAGAAACGCTTATGTAAATATTAATATATATTATATAATAATATATATATATAATAGATAGTATATAATATATATTATATAAAATATATAATATATTAATTATAATAAATATATATATATATATAATAAATTATATATATAATATATATTATATTATATATTAATTAAATATATAATATATATATATAATATTTTATATATTAATATTATATTATAATATATATATATAATATATTATAAATATATTAAGTATATTATTATTAGATAATATACTCTCCCTTATACCTATATATACTCACGTACTATAATCTTACCCATACGTCACCCCCGCCTCAAAGCTGAGCCCTCCATGTGATATGTCGAACTATTAGCCCCCCCAGGGAGCGCTAAAACCATATACTATATAATAATATATATAGCCCCCCGTTATAGAGAACCAACTGCTCTAATGTAATTCTACTATAATGTTTACTAACCCACACTATAGCTTAGACTTTTCATATTATAAAATTTTAACCATTAAAGAAAATATAATACCATTACTCAACAAACAATAACTACCACATATGACTCTTGCCCACACAAAAATATTCATTACAGAATACACATACTACACTTACCTACCTATTATCTAACACTTCACAGCACGCATATTCACCTACCAAACTACTAACTCTTATTAACTATTTATCACACTATAGGCTTCTCATTTCAATCTTTGAGTTTCAGAGAGCCAAACAAGCGTATAAGCAAATATTTATATATATATATAAATATATAGTTATAAATTATAACCACCTTGGATAAGCAATCATCCCACTCCTGGTCCTTTGTCACAACACCAAACTATTCCTTATATATCACCAGTTAAACGATTCACATTATAAATACTAAATTTATAAATGTTAAATACCAATCGAAATTTACGTAATTTTTGGTTGAAACTTAGTGTGGTTGTTGCTTAGGATGTAAATAAAAAGAATATGTTGGAAAAATTGGCAAATTAAAGGAGGACCACAGCCCCAACCCATTTTTAGGTTACAGGTAACCCAGGGTATTCAAAATTTCCTTTAAGACTTTTACTATTGTTTGATAGAAGGATCAATATTGTAAATTTATATGCGTAGTCCCATTTATAAATGATGATTTACTACTGTGAGTTTTTACTACGGTACTTTGAATTTTTTTGCTTTCAAAAATGGTACCGACTCACAGAGCCAATTAATTTTAATAAATTTTAAATTTTATATATTTGTTGATTATTATAGTTTATATATATATATATAATTTAATATAAATAATAACAAATTGATGGTCCAATCGCAATTCACGACTCCTCTTCCACAATTTAATCAGACCAACTACTCGCGGAATTACAATCATTATGTACCTATTTATAAATACTGCCACAAAGTGGCAGTGGAAGTAATATAAAAAATTTACGACACCGCCAGTTTTGGGGATTGAAGGTGGGTGTTGATTGATGTATATAAATAATATATATATATATATATATATATATATATATAAATTTTTTTTTTTTTTTTTTTTTTTTTTTTAAAGTTCACACCTCACGGGCATTAGCCCTATTCAAGGAGTTATTTAATGTAGTAAATTCTTATATATATTATATCCATGATTCAATACACAGAAACTCGAATTACATAGAAATCTATTTTATCGCTGCAATATTTATTGTCTTTAAATCTAATTACAAAATAATAAAGTACTTAATCATCTTTAATATTAAACAATCTATCAATTTTAATCATACTAATATTGTTATCTTAAAATTTATTATCATATTATTCCATTAAACATCCTTTCATTTAATTAGGAAGAAAAAAGGCTTATTACTTAATAAATAATTATTTTTAATATTAAATACTCTAATTTAGCTAAGTGCTTAAAAAATACAGATACATGCAGGGTGATGTTTTGAGTTTTTATATTAATTCCACACGATATTGATGAGACTATTTTACCTTTACATATCACAATTCAATTATCTTATACACTCGAAGTCTTTTACCGTACTAACACTATCTATTCTCCTTGAATGAAATCGCACTTATTCAATCTCAAAATTCATTCTAAATACATCTACTATATATATCCTGAAATTACAAAGTAACATTACATATTGCAGTCTTCCTGCATATTACTTTCGCATTGATGCGAAGATTTTACTATTCAATTCATCATATAAAAAGTAGGTATAGAGACTATTAACAATTACTTCTCTATGTATATAGGATCACCTATTATACTATATAGGTGAGACATGGTTTATAATTACACCTTGGTTTAAACCATGAGAGATTTATATAAAATACCAAATATAATAAATAGAAAAATAATTATATATATAAAAACACTATAAAAATAATAATACAAGTATAATATAAATTAATAATATTAATAATATATTTTAAATAATATAATGTATTTATTATAATGAGTTTTACTTATAAGTCACAAGTATTAATATTGATTATGTCAGTTCTCAATGTTAATTTCATAAATCGAAGAGTTAAACATGAAAGGCATATATAATACATTCCCTTGCTGCTGATTTTAAATTATTGTGAGAATGATTATAATATAAATAATAATATATATATATTATATTAATAATATATATATATATTAATATAATAAATATAATATTAATATTAATTATTATATATATATATATATATAAATATTATATAATATAATATATAATATATATAATATATAAAAAAAAAAAAAAAAATAATATATATAATATAATATATATATATATATATTGCATTATATATATATAATATAAGTATTATTATATATATATATTTATTATAATATATAAATACAATTACAGTTAATAAGAGTATATAATCCTCTATATATATATATATATAAAATTATAATATATATATATATTCATATTTGTAAAATTTAACATGTTTAAAAACACTGTAATTGTCTGTATTCGTAGACTACTATTGTAGAGTAAGTCATTTATATCTATAACCTATCATCAGATATGCCATAACAATTCATAAATGAGATTAATAATAAAACTCATTTGTGGTAATGTGTGGCCACAAGACGCATCAATGCCGCACACTAGATGCCGCAGAGTGAGTGTTAACACTATCGGTACTTGATATGTATATATTTGGAAATAAATATTAAATATGTACATAGCTATTAGATACAGCTATAATCCACATCAGCACTCAACAGACCATATTTTAAAACAAATATATAAAAGGAAGTAATACTTTAATAATCTAGAGGTATATAGCAATGAACAAGAAAGCTCAACTTAATTGCATATATTTTAACCTCAAGATATCGAGACGTCACAGTAACTTCCAAAGGATGAGTATTCAAACGCAGTGAATTTATGGAATAAAATTAAGAGGAAATTCTCCTCATTTCATAAAAGTTACTATTTGATGAGTCTCTGTTGTCTCAGCAGTGACTCCTTCATCTGGGTACAGATCTCTCAAAGAAAAAATATTAGATTTAGAAGTACATATATAATATATATAAATAAATTAAGATCAATATTTGACTTGCAAGTCAGCAACATCATCAACTGCTAATGTTGAATTGTAGAGGTATTTCTAACTATTTGGAGACATTGTGCAACACAATCATTAAGAAAATATATAGGTTGAGGAGAACAGCTAATAGCAAGTAGAAAATAGTTTATTTATTGAGTGTAATAAAATTCTTAATGATAAATTCTAAGTATTTACGAACTTATTTACTTATTAAAATTTATCTTCTCTGCTTTCTCTTCTTCCTCTATTATTAAAATATAAAAATTATATATAAATATATAATATATATTAATTAAATATATATATATATTATATATATATATATTAATTAAATAATTAATATATATTAATATAGTATATATATAATATATATATATAATTAATATTAATATATATATATTTAATTAATATTATTATATATAATATATATAAATTATAATTATCATATATTATATTATATATATATATATATATATTAGAATAGTATTATTAATATATTATATTATATAATAATAATTAGTATATATATAAATATATATATAATATATAATTATATATATATATATAATTATTATATATATCATATATATAATATTTATTATCATGTATTATTCATATATAATTATATAAATGATAAATAAATAATCATTTATGTATAATATGTATATCTATATCATTATATTAGTGTCTAAATACCTATATTATGTAATATAAAACTTTATTCCTTATTAAATGTAGTTTTATTTATTTTTTATTTTTATTTTAATTTTGGTAAATAATTATATAAATATATATATAATAACCTTTTTTCTTCTATGAGTTTAATATATTAATTAAAATATTAAACCTACTTTTAATTATTTTAACTTTATTAAGAGTTATAATATTTATTTATACATTAACTCAAAAAAAATATAATAATATATTAATATACCAGTTTCATGAGTAACAAGTAAAAATTTAATAAGTGCAAACCAAATGCATATTTACACAATGTGAATATATTAAAATATATGATTAGTTAATACAATAATATAATATATAATATTATAATATATTATTAGTTGATAACAGTTTTACCACCAATTATGATTTATTGCCTTAAAAAATCTTTAAAAACAACAATAAATAACAATAAATAATAAACACCATCAAAATAACAATATAATAATAACTTGACTAAAAAAAAACTCATAAAAAAAAATACATTTAATATATTATGATTATTAATGAAGACCTTAATTTATTTTATTTTGAGGTTTTGATAAAAATACATATATATAGTATTTTTCTTTTTCATACTGTTAATTACCATTTTTTTAATTTTTAGGATAATAAAGTTCTTGGATGAAGGGGAGGAAGGTAATAGTGAGTGATGATGGGTGAAAACTATTTAAATTATGAAAGTATCAGGAAACAACTTGATAAAGTCTCCAGTTTATTAGTGTAATATTACAGTTTACATCATTACTCATTTTTACTATAATTCCAATCAAATTAATATTTTATTATAATTTGCTTTACTTAGAGCACGTAATTTATCTATCCATGAGAATATATACGTATGTAAGCTCTCGTTATATCATACATATAATCCTGCTCTTCTATATTAACTAAAGTATAATTTATTTAGTTGTTTTTAAGGAAACTATATATATATATTATATTAAATTAATTTAATCTATAACCAGTTTGTTGTGATTTATCTATTTAACTGCTGAGTTTTCGAATGTTATAAGATTCATGAGAAGATCTAAGTACTAAAGATTTTTTAGCCACCTATCAATATCATCAAATCATGCACTATTTGTTTCACATAATTCTATCATCATCAATCACTACATGGAGTTCTTAATGTTAATCTTCGAAGAATATAATATAATATTATATGTCAATTCTTCCAGAGTGACTAAATCTTAATTTCACAAACTTATACGGAAAGATTCAGCTTCCAGTATCCTCACTTTTATGAAGGTCTCCTTTGTACTGGTATATAAGTAGGCTAATCTTATGTATTTTCAATACTATATATATCACCTTATCCTTATCAATATCTAATATAATATTAATAATAAAATCATCATTATTTGTGTCTTATAATAACATTATTTAATTTCTTTTCAAAAATGCAATTTCTTATACAGCATTTTTATTTTCGTTGATTTTATATTTATATTGTGCACAGTTAGACTAATGCTTCTAATAGAATATTAGAGTCTATTTTTAAATAGTACTTTACCCTGATCTTGCACTTACAATTAGCACTAATCAATAACTCACAGAAACTTTAAATAATTTCGAATTGCTTGGTGAGGTATAGCAGATGAGTTTTTAGTTACATTTTAGTAAATATGCATTTACATAGCTACACTAGGTAACATTTAATATATAATATAATATTTACAAATTTTTATTATTATTAATTTCTACACCTTTCTAATAAGGTATTAACCTATTTTAAATATTATAGCGCACGGGCCCGAGAAACCTACGGCCTAAGCGCATAATGTTGTCCCGGACAGGATTTCTTATAGATACAACCAAGAACCATCTCAGTTATTCTGGCGCTTCTTTGACCCGTTATATAATATATAATAATTAGTAATTTCATGACTTACAACTAGATATATATTATAATGTTATAAACTATCCTATCACGTAGATCTTTCTAAAATAATATGATTTTAAAGCTTTATTTTCTATCATCATCCCTAATACTTCCAATTACCATATAACAGAGGATAACCTCTGCTACTATACAAATATTGATCATTATACACATATATATATACAATTCCATTGTAATATAGAATTTCAAGAGTATTTGGAGTGCTAAATATTGAGGGGTATTTAAGGATTTCATATGTCTTAGATAAACTTCTCAGGTGGGAAGAGATGCAGCAAATAAATTTTGACAATATTAAATGTAAAGCTTCTAATATAGCACAAATAAGAATTTTAATTATGACATGAATATGAAATAATAAATAGCATGTGACTGTGTACAATAAAAAGAATTTAGATATGGTTATCAATTGTAATATTAAAGTGTTTGAACAGTTTTAAGAAGCCATATATAGAATTGATACATTGTTAGGAATAATAAATTGACAATTTGACATGTTATCCATAACAGTAAAGAGGTAATCAGTAAGCACTAAAAAATCATGTTAGGTCATTAATGGGTTGCCAGAATTCTCTTATTGGTTAAAATTTCAATAATGACTAAACCATTTTGAAGTTTTAAAATAGTTTTATAAAACTAAAATAATAATAATAATCAAATTTTAATAATATTTAAAAGTAAAAATGATGAAAAGTCTAATTTACACGAAGACTGTATTAAAATTACAAATATTTAATGTACAAAAATGGTGTCAACAAATTATTTGAATTTTTTTTCTTATCCATTTTTATGTCTACAGTTTCAAGAAAAATTTAAACAGCTAATTTAGTCGTTCATAATAATAATAATCAAATTTTAATAATATTTAAAAGTAAAAATGATGAAAAGTCTAATTTACACGAAGACTGTATTAAAATTACAAATATTTAATGTACAAAAATGGTGTCAACAAATTATTTGAATTTTTTTTCTTATCCATTTTTATGTCTACAGTTTCAAGAAAAATTTAAACAGCTAATTTAGTCGTTCATAATAATAATAATCAAATTTTAATAATATTTAAAAGTAAAAATGATGAAAAGTCTAATTTACACGAAGACTGTATTAAAATTACAAATATTTAATGTACAAAAATGGTGTCAACAAATTATTTGAATTTTTTTTCTTATCCATTTTTATGTCTACAGTTTCAAGAAAAATTTAAACAGCTAATTTAGTCGTTCATAATAATAATAATCAAATTTTAATAATATTTAAAAGTAAAAATGATGAAAAGTCTAATTTACACGAAGACTGTATTAAAATTACAAATATTTAATGTACAAAAATGGTGTCAACAAATTATTTGAATTTTTTTTCTTATCCATTTTTATGTCTACAGTTTCAAGAAAAATTTAAACAGCTAATTTAGTCGTTCATAATAATAATAATCAAATTTTAATAATATTTAAAAGTAAAAATGATGAAAAGTCTAATTTACACGAAGACTGTATTAAAATTACAAATATTTAATGTACAAAAATGGTGTCAACAAATTATTTGAATTTTTTTTCTTATCCATTTTTATGTCTACAGTTTCAAGAAAAATTTAAACAGCTAATTTAGTCGTTCATAATAATAATAATCAAATTTTAATAATATTTAAAAGTAAAAATGATGAAAAGTCTAATTTACACGAAGACTGTATTAAAATTACAAATATTTAATGTACAAAAATGGTGTCAACAAATTATTTGAATTTTTTTTCTTATCCATTTTTATGTCTACAGTTTCAAGAAAAATTTAAACAGCTAATTTAGTCGTTCATAATAATAATAATCAAATTTTAATAATATTTAAAAGTAAAAATGATGAAAAGTCTAATTTACACGAAGACTGTATTAAAATTACAAATATTTAATGTACAAAAATGGTGTCAACAAATTATTTGAATTTTTTTTCTTATCCATTTTTATGTCTACAGTTTCAAGAAAAATTTAAACAGCTAATTTAGTCGTTCATAATAATAATAATCAAATTTTAATAATATTTAAAAGTAAAAATGATGAAAAGTCTAATTTACACGAAGAC
This sequence comes from Trachelipus rathkii, assembly GCA_015478945.1. NCBI lineage: Eukaryota > Metazoa > Arthropoda > Malacostraca > Isopoda > Trachelipodidae > Trachelipus > Trachelipus rathkii. The sequence continues at coordinate 45,057 of JABUQX010034507.1, read as the reverse complement.
TGTATTAAAATTACAAATATTTAATGTACAAAAATGGTGTCAACAAATTATTTGAATTTTTTTTCTTATCCATTTTTATGTCTACAGTTTCAAGAAAAATTTAAACAGCTAATTTAGTCGTTCATAATAATAATAATCAAATTTTAATAATATTTAAAAGTAAAAATGATGAAAAGTCTAATTTACACGAAGACTGTATTAAAATTACAAATATTTAATGTACAAAAATGGTGTCAACAAATTATTTGAATTTTTTTTCTTATCCATTTTTATGTCTACAGTTTCAAGAAAAATTTAAACAGCTAATTTAGTCGTTCATAATAATAATAATCAAATTTTAATAATATTTAAAAGTAAAAATGATGAAAAGTCTAATTTACACGAAGACTGTATTAAAATTACAAATATTTAATGTACAAAAATGGTGTCAACAAATTATTTGAATTTTTTTTCTTATCCATTTTTATGTCTACAGTTTCAAGAAAAATTTAAACAGCTAATTTAGTCGTTCATAATAATAATAATCAAATTTTAATAATATTTAAAAGTAAAAATGATGAAAAGTCTAATTTACACGAAGACTGTATTAAAATTACAAATATTTAATGTACAAAAATGGTGTCAACAAATTATTTGAATTTTTTTTCTTATCCATTTTTATGTCTACAGTTTCAAGAAAAATTTAAACAGCTAATTTAGTCGTTCATAATAATAATAATCAAATTTTAATAATATTTAAAAGTAAAAATGATGAAAAGTCTAATTTACACGAAGACTGTATTAAAATTACAAATATTTAATGTACAAAAATGGTGTCAACAAATTATTTGAATTTTTTTTCTTATCCATTTTTATGTCTACAGTTTCAAGAAAAATTTAAACAGCTAATTTAGTCGTTCATAATAATAATAATCAAATTTTAATAATATTTAAAAGTAAAAATGATGAAAAGTCTAATTTACACGAAGACTGTATTAAAATTACAAATATTTAATGTACAAAAATGGTGTCAACAAATTATTTGAATTTTTTTTCTTATCCATTTTTATGTCTACAGTTTCAAGAAAAATTTAAACAGCTAATTTAGTCGTTCATAATAATAATAATCAAATTTTAATAATATTTAAAAGTAAAAATGATGAAAAGTCTAATTTACACGAAGACTGTATTAAAATTACAAATATTTAATGTACAAAAATGGTGTCAACAAATTATTTGAATTTTTTTTCTTATCCATTTTTATGTCTACAGTTTCAAGAAAAATTTAAACAGCTAATTTAGTCGTTCATAATAATAATAATCAAATTTTAATAATATTTAAAAGTAAAAATGATGAAAAGTCTAATTTACACGAAGACTGTATTAAAATTACAAATATTTAATGTACAAAAATGGTGTCAACAAATTATTTGAATTTTTTTTCTTATCCATTTTTATGTCTACAGTTTCAAGAAAAATTTAAACAGCTAATTTAGTCGTTCATAATAATAATAATCAAATTTTAATAATATTTAAAAGTAAAAATGATGAAAAGTCTAATTTACACGAAGACTGTATTAAAATTACAAATATTTAATGTACAAAAATGGTGTCAACAAATTATTTGAATTTTTTTTCTTATCCATTTTTATGTCTACAGTTTCAAGAAAAATTTAAACAGCTAATTTAGTCGTTCATAATAATAATAATTAAATTTTAATAATATTTAAGAGTAAAAATGATGAAAAGTTTAATTTACACGAAGACTGTATTAAAATTACAAATATTTAATGTACAAAAATGGTGTCAACAAATTATTTGAATTTTTTTTCTTATCCATTTTTATGTCTACAGTTTCAAGAAAAATTTAAACAGCTAATTTAGTCGTTCATAATAATAATAATCAAATTTTAATAATATTTAAAAGTAAAAATGATGAAAAGTCCAAATTACACGAAGACTGTATTAAAACTACAAATATTTAGTACAAAAAATGGTATCAACAAATTATTTGGAATTTTTTATTTTGTCCATTTGTCTACATTTTTAAGTTAAATTTAAACATTTAATAAAAATATAAACACTAACGCTACGAAAATCATAACAATTACGCTTCATTCCGTTCGTGTAGGGATGAAGAAATACTGTCTGTCGTTATTATATTTTTTTTATTTGTTTATTTTATTGTATCGTAGGTAAAAAAATTCTTTGCCAAATTATTTAAATTTTTATTTACGTATATTTTTTCAATACAGTCGAATCATTGATAATCGTAAAAAATCGATTATCGAAAAAAATAATGCTATCGATATATCAATAATCGGTAGTGTTATCCCTAAACGAACGACTAAATTAGTTGGTTAAAATTATCGGATCGTTATTTTTAAAATTTTTCTTGAAATTATAAACATAAAATGTACGAAAATGGATAAAAAAAGCATAATTTGCTGATACTATTTTCGTACATTAGATGTTTATAGTTATAATACAATCTTCATGTAATTTGGGCTAAATAATTATTCAAAACTACCCTTTCTTTCTATCTTTATCCTCTCTTCTCACCAGATGTGGGCAGGGG